>JAJOOR010002086.1:0-30489 GCA_036250505.1 Solanum acaule | reverse complement strand
AGGAGGCTGAGAACTGATTCTAGGGTTATATATCAAAAGGCAATGATTTGCAAATGAAGGGATATCCCCATTGACACCAAAATTCCATTTTAAGAAATTCTCTAGTATAAATAAGCAAGCTTCTTTTATGTTGGGTTGCAATTTAACAATATATCTTAACAAAAATCATGTTTGAGATACCAATACACAACTCTAGGATAAGAAAGGAGACTTGTTTGTTTCTTCTCATAACTACTGCCAACCACTATACTCCATAATGTTCAGAACGGAACTCCAATACATATATCCAACCATCTATAAAAAAAAAGTAAAAGACTTTTTTTCATACGAAACACAAGGATAATTTTTTACGCCAGCTTTTCAACTCCTTCAACCACTCTTCTATTCCTATCTCCAAATCATCCAATACATGCACAAATGTGCTAGTCACCAAACTTTTTTTCCTCGCCCCCTTTTTGTCCAACCTCCAAGTTGCTACAGTTTCTGTCACTATTCCAGGAATTCCTCAAGAAATGTTAAACAATGGGTATAGCATTCCTTAATTCCAACATGAACACACAGTGAAGGAACAAATGGCATTTGTCCTCACCGCCTTCTTTTGCATGCAACACCACATATCTTTTTTGAATCAGGTAACATTTTGTATTCAGCTAGTACTTATAGTACTGAAAAAACCATATTTACAAGAGTGAGATAAGATACAGAGTATGTCAAAAGTAAATCAAATGGTATCTAGCACATCTAGGATTGAGTCTATATCCCCAGAGTACAATTTAGTACACCAAAAGCAAAATAACAAAATACAATTTAGCTTAATCTTTTGTACTGAATCGCACCACATATCCCCTCCTTAAATTGTGCATTACGAGAATAGCATCACATGCAACATACCTAGCAAATAAAGCTACTTTTGGAGAGCACCCATCTCCCAAGATCTCGCTATCTGAGTTGGACATCTTACTCATTAAACAAGCAAATATAATAGGACTTCACAAAGAAAGATTTTGTCACTGGCCCTCTCCATTACAAGGGGCATACTGCTTTGACATTTTAATGTAGTTTGATGCTTGAAGAGATTGGATGCTCACGGCTAAGTTAATGTTCTTATGTAGGTTCATGTATGTAAATGCTTTCGATCAAATTGTGGCCAAATTGGCTTGGTAAATCTACATAAATATTTGATTCCATCTGCTAAGCCTATTGTCTACATGCACCCTGAATTCCGTCTGCGTAGCTTATTCTCCTAATGCAACAGCAAGCAGTTGATTTGAGTCCACCAAAGAAAACAAATAGGCAGAGACCACAGATCAATTTGACACTAACATATTTTATGAAGAAGATACTTCACTTTTCACGTTTTTGAACTGGACTATGCCTCAATAATATATCCCAATATGTTTCATAAATATCCTTAACATGTAAATCCACTATTTCCGTCTCAATATTCACTACTGAAGCAGGAACAAACTCCCTGCACCACATTGAGCCGAACGTTTGCGATTTCCATTTCCAATCATGAGCCGATATTGTTGAAAAGCCATTTACTCCCATCATAGTTTGTCTCCATAGAGGAACCTTGTGAGGAAGGTATCTATATTTAGCTGTCACTTTGGGAGTGTCTTTGGCAAAGTGACAGCTCTTTCGTGCAAAGTTGAGGACTTTATGTTTTCCATACATTTTTGGAGCTTGTATGAGATTCCAAGAAATGTAATGGCTAATTGTTTTTTTCAGAGATTTATGTTTTTGTTATGACTGTGTATACATATGTACGTGGATTTCCATTCTTTTTGCTGAGAAATTAAAACCTTTATTTGAACCCCCAAAATATGGAAAAAGAGAAAACAAAACAAAGAAACATTGTGGTACAAGCTAAGAGACCCCTATCAGCTTAGTGAGAATTTTACAGAAAGAGAAAGGAGAGCACTAATACAAGTCAAAAAGAAGGAAGTTAATCCCCAGCTATTCCAATATCAAAAAACGTAAAAAATGTTTAAAATGTGCCGGTAATAGGAAGAAAAATTATGCAACCTACCTCCACAGTAAAATAACCTTAGGATCAAGATCTTTCTCAATGTTTCTGATCTCTGAGCTATTAACGTTCGACAGCTGTTGCAATGAATCAGAATATAGCTGTACATAACGCCGACGAAGACGACATAGGGCTTGAATTTGGTCCCAAGAGAACCTATAGCTGCAAAAGTGCACAACCAAACAAATACTTTGATCAAAGAAACGTGAAAAATATATACAACAGATTGACATAATTCATTTAAGACGGGAAATCTAAGCAAAGATAAAGTGCCTTTAAAATGTTTAAAAAGCTTTCACCAATCTTGATTGAGGAATCACGAATTTACCTCAATAATCATTAGATAAAATCAATGTGGTGTCAAACGTATATAGGGTCCTTGGCTTCCTATCATACCCTTTTTATCATTTATATTTGAAAAATAATTCTCATTAAGCCAAAAGTATACAACAATAACTATGCCTCACTCCCAAACAAGTTGGGGTCGGCTATATGAATCTTCATTTCATATCCTATCATCATCATACTAAATAAAATGAAAGTGTATATATATATATATATAATAAAAGTTACATAACAAGTCTAAAATCTAACCTCAATTAGTAGCTATTACCTATATGGATCTTTTTCTTCCATTGTGCCAAAAGTATAATTCAAACAAAACTACAAAAGAGATCTCTTCATACTCCACCGTCCCCATACCCCTTTATATTAACAAAATCTTTTTTTATTTTTTTTCCTACTCCAAACTGTCCATAGATATGGTAGAGTGGTGTTGTGTTCCTATCTGCTCTTGTTTTCCTTCCACTCTCCTGATCCTCCAATTAACATCTGTCTATGCAATGAATCAAAATAGCAGACGACTGGTCTAACTATCACCAGAAAGGCTACAGAAATCTGTATACTAGTCATTTATTTATCTCAGCATGCCTTCTCTTCTCTTACAAAATGTCAACAATTCAAGTGACAATTTGTGTTATCACCTCCGATGGAACTCAATTCCTCTGATCAATTACACGGTTCGTATTTTTTCCCATATTGGTAAAGGAAGAGTTTTCAACTATTGTAAAAGACTAATGTTGAAATTCCAATAAGCACTAACCCATCCTTATGAATGAGTAGTCTACCCTTTGATTTCACCTCCTTGTCCATGTCATTTCCTTTACTTAAGTCCATTACTCTGTTACCATTCTCAAAAGTTCGCTGACACAACTCGACACCCTGCTTGTCTTTTTCTTCAACCTAACTACCATGATTTTGGTTAAAGGGATTTTTTGATAAAAGAAAAACATTCAGATTCCTTCCTAAAACCAAAAATTGACTTTCCTTCAGCAGGTATCATCAAGAGCATCACATGGCATATGCGAAACAGCAAAAGAACTGTTTGATTATAGTATCCAAGTAAAGAATCAAAATACAGCAAGCTGGAGAAAGCATTTGAATAAAGGTTGCTCAAGCAGGCATTGGGGGCATAAATGGTATGAGGGTAGGCAAGGAGGACATGGTAACAATCTGTAGAGCTGTCGATTTTATTTTTTTGATGCTATATTAGGACACAGAAATATAAGAGGTCTACCAGTTGAGGCCTGAGGGTCAATATCTATAACTGTCTCATCTCGATTGTTTACTTTACAAGATGAAGGGGGTGTTTGGATTGGTATTTTTTAAGTAGCTTAAAAGTTAAAAGCTAAAAGTTTAAAGCCATAAGTTAGTCATATCCAACTTTTGGCTTTTAGCTTATTTTTGTACTTTTTTTACCTAAAAGTAGATGCTTAAAAGCACTTTTTGTCTTTCCCAAACACCTCCAAAAATAAAAAGAGAAGCTACTTAAAATAAGCCAATCCAAACACCCTCGAAATCCCACCCACACCTTAACTCATGGCCTTGGGAGAACATACGGAGATCACAATCACCAATAAAGACATTTTTTGTGGCTAGTTATAAGAAAAACATGCTTGACACAAGACCTCCCGAAATGAGATTTTCAACCCTGTAAGCCATCTTTGTGGAACAAATCCAGAAACCATTAATCACTTGTTCTTGGACTTCCATACTATTTCACAATTATGAAAATCATTTCTCAATATGCTGGAAATAAATGTACAATGCCTGAAGATACCACTGATTTGAGAAAAAACTGGCATACAAGGGACAAGCCAAAAGAACAACAGAAATGGTGGAGAAATAAACCAGCCATTATGTTGTGGACTATTTGAAAAGAGAGAAATGCAAGATGCCTTGAAGGTGCAGCCAGCTCTATGCAGATAATAAAAAAACAACTATATATTTTGCTTTCTTTCTGGTGTAAAGAGGAAATGATTAGTGATACAGAATCTTTAGATGACACACTAGCCGATGCTGATCTGATGTGAAGCTGGATCATTCTGTAATTATTTCAAGCACAACTCATGCAACAATTTTGATGCTAATCATTTTCTCAAAAAGATCATTTATGACCATCAAACGCTTACCACATTTGCTCTTGTTGCAATCCTGCACGAGCAGCATACCGCCACCAAGAACTGGCATCCTCCGAAACAGGCACCATTGGTCTCAAATGAGAAACTTCAATGTATGTCTTATATCTTGTAATGACCTCCACAAGTCTTATCCAGTCATGATATTGAACCTGTAATGGTTAACATAATTTGCACAGACAACAATAAATGTTTGTTTCTATTATTTTACCGTCCATTTGATGTTGGGAAGGTAGTGGAGATTCCCTATTTCACGAAGCAAACCAAAGAAAGTGTACAAAAAGAAAAGAAAGAATTCTAAAGTGAGAACACAAATAAGAAGTTTCATGAGAGCAAGGCAAAAGTAAAGGGAAGAATTTGATGGGATCAAGTCACACACTATTCGGGTAAAATTTCAGATTGGCCGGAGGTAGAAAACCCCAGACCTTTCTTCATAGAAACAGCAGGTCTTATAAACAAGAGTGTGAAAGAAAAGGTTTAAAAAATTAAGGGTGATTCCTCCAAGCCAACTTGAACATTGCATTAGAGAAGGTAGGCTCCAGTTTCCTTGGATACCTTGTTTATTCTCCTCTCAGGGGAAATCAGTGTTTTGGGAAGCGAGAAGCGGAAAAAAGTGACAAGGGCTCGCTTCACAAAAGCGAGAAGCGAGAAGCGAAGCGCGCGCTTTTTTTGAATAAAGCGATATTTAGTATAAAAATAAAAAAATATTAAATAACTGAATAGAGGTAATATATTCTTAGATTAAAAGTAAATAGATAGTCAATAATACTCATAAGTCATAACATATAAAGCAAAAAATCAAAAACATAATTAAATCACAAAGAATCAAACTCATATTCTTCAACAAGAGCAGCAAAAGAATTGAAAAAAACAGAGCAGTAATATTAATTGAAAAAAAAAATAGGTCAGTAATAGAGATTGAAAACAGAATTGGAAAAAAAAAATGCAGCAATAAAAATATAGAAAAACACCCAGCAGCAACCAAAAAAAAAAAAAACAGTAGCAGATCGCAGCAGCTTCGCAGAGAAGAAGAAGAGAACTTACAGGCTACAGCAGTCACAAAGAAGAAGAGAAAAAGTCGCAGCTTCTTAGTTGCGTAAGTATCTTTCAGAAATTTTTTTTTAAAAAAACCTTACATTTAAAAAAAAAAACCCTAAGCGCGCTTTCGCTTTTCTTGCGCTTCTCGCTTCTACAGTAGAAGCGAGCACCTTTTCAATGTCGCCTCGCTTCAGGAACTAAAAGCGCAGGAGCCTCGCCTCGCCTCGCCTTGCGCTTTAAGCGCGCTTTTTTGCGCTTTTTACAACACTGGGGGAAATAAGCACTACTCAGGATTCAGAGAAAGAATTTTATGTCAGCTATAGGATAAAGGTTCAGGGAATTGATATAAATCGATGATAGAAGATAAGGATTGAAGAGGACAGAGAATAAGAACGTGAACAAAAAAGACTGAAGAGCACTGTGGTTTATGGTACAAACAAAATAAATAGGGTGCCTCAAAACACAGTAAAGGTGCTAGGGCAGTGCATGATGTAAAGGCGTGTCCAAATGCATTATATTTTTGACGGATTGCATTTCAATAATCATTTCTTAAAATGGAACAATTATGAAAAAATAATTTAGAAAGATTTGGCAACAAAACAAGGTGAAGGACTAGCACCTCATTAACTGTCAAAGATACGTCACTGACGATCAGAGAAGCCATCTCAAAGGGGACATTAGGATCATTTCTTTCTTGATTTCCCAGACGATGATACTTGAGGACTCCATTAATTGGTGACACCAAGTAGTTACGATCTTCAGCCCATCCAGATAAGTTTCTACTGCTATTTGATGGTTCATTAATACCATCTTCAAATATCTGAGCAGAAAGAAAAGGATTAGAAAGGAATAAACAGAGAAAACCATGGAAGTGGACATGAAACCTATCAAATGGATGAACATGTAAGTCACAGATGTTGCTGCAAACCTCCTAACCACGTCACAGGACAACAAAAAGTAAATGGCAAAATAAGAACGTACCTCAATCCATTCTTTCGGAGTAAGATCCTCCCATTTCTTGTCCAACTTCCATGGCTTGCTGTTTGAATCATGGTACATTGCAAGCCTTTCAAGTTGCACCAACTATAAGAGGAAATAATGCACTTAGTTCAGCAATCATGACCATCATTTTTTTTTTTATTAAGGTAACTATTTCATATATCACAAAAAACCCATCATCCAAAGAACGAGTACGAGGCGATTCACAGTCCAAAATGGACATTGTGGTGAGCAAAAACTGAAAACAAAACTTTACACTTCTCCTAAGAAGTCTACTAAATCTTCTATATACCCCATTAGTTCCCGTTTACACCAACTAAGGCAATTCATTTTGATCTTCTGGATGTGATTGCTACTGTCTTCAAAATGCCTTGAGTTTCTTTCTTTCACACAGTCCACCATATGCTTGTTGGACTGTATTGCCACCAATCCTCCTATGCCCCTCTTCTGCCCACTCCTTCCGAAGTACTCAGCATCTCAAAAGTAGTTTTAGGTATTGCTCAGCTCACTGAGGATACAAAAGAACATGCACCACAGATTTGCAGTTAGCTTGCATTGTAAAAACAGGTGTTCATTAGTCTCTGCTTCTAGAGTCTAGACCACATAGTAGACACCCTGAGAAAATCTGTAAGACCCCTTCTTTATTGAGCTTCATGAGTTAGGCAAGCTCTCTAATAACCAGTCATGTAAAGCATGAAACTTTGAGAAGGATTTTGATCTTCCATATAAGTTTCCAAGGCCACGGAACTGACAATGATGGTTGAGTGTTCAGGTTCCAATATGCTGATTTAACTGTGAATTTGCCTTTGTTGCACAAATTCCATAATGAACTGTCTTTGTCAGATGAGGGAGGTGCCAGTGAAAGAGAGCAGACTTAGCAATAAGTTTGAGACTTTGCCAATCTCCCAATCATTTAAAGCCCTCCTGAAACCCAGATTCCAACCTTGAGAAGTACAGATCTAGGAGATTGTGACATCTCTTTGGAAGCATAAGGTATAGAGGTCAGGGAAATTGTCTTTTAGATTAGGCTACCCTATCCAGAGATCACTCTATAATCATGTTTTCATTACGTCCCTACTTTAATGGAGATGTTTTAGATATATAGAATCACTGCAATATAAGTATTCAGTATCCCAAAAATCACTTTTTCATTGTCAAATAGAGTCTCGCTTGTGGTGGAAATTGTGTTTGGTATGGTTTACAATGGATGATGCAAGGCACAGTCAGAGAAGTATTGTATGCTAGCCTTTTTACTAGACTGAAGAGAAGACGCAGGGTGTGGGATGTTGCCCCTTAAGCCCTTATGTAGGGCATATGGAGAAAGAGAAACAAAGAAAGCTTTTGATGAACAGAGAAGTATTTAGGTCATTTGAGGAATAGCCTCTTATCCCTTATTTCTCTTTGGTGTAACAATGAGGTTTTGGTAAGTATAAAAGATTGTGTGTTGTTCGCAGATAACAATATCATTTTGCAAAGTCTTCTTTTTTTTGTTAATACTTTTGTATGCGGGTGCTTTTTGTGCCCATTGTTTATAAAATTTTCTTTACTTTATCAAAAAAAAAAAAAAAGTACCCCAAAGATAGCAAACTTTGACACCTTAGGCTCATATGTCACTCTCCCAAGGTTTGCAGCTCACTCCGCAATTCAATTACTGAATCGACCCACCAGATAAGTCTCCCCAAAATCCGATCTTAGATTTACGTCATTCCTAAGCACTTAAAAATGTATGCGTCTCCTACATATTGATGCCGAGTGACAGCAACATTGCCACTTCTCTGAAAGTTCTCTCCTTCAACGAAAAATTGCAAAGATAATTGAAATAAATCTAATCCTGTATTTGAAAAAATAACTGCTTCAACACTTTTGGAGGGGAACTACACTTTTGAGGTAGTATACCTGTGGATAAATATAGACTAACTGTTACTTTTCTCAAAACAAAAAAAGAAATAACTGCTTCAATCCATGAAAAATTCTCGCTACAATCCTTATGGAAGTATGATATTTACCTCTCTGTAAAAAAGAAGAAAGGAATAACTATATCACAAACCAGACACAAAATTGGGATGTTCATGGATAACAACGCAATTAAAATATACAAATATTTTCTTTTCCCTCTAACCTTCAAGACAGGTTATCACCAGTTGATTGACCTGAAAGTCAATTTTCTTGACCAACCTTTCGCATGAAAAAAGAGAGAAAACTCACCTTACGCAATTTATCCAAAGCACCACTAGTATCGAAGGTTTCATTCCCTTGTTCATCCATCGTAACTGCTGCAAGCTTTGCAAGAGTAACCCCACAAGAAAATGGATGCCCAGGATTGCTAAATTTGTGGCCACCAATAACATGAAAAAGAAGAGAAGCAGACCAAGCTAAGAGTGGAAGCTAAAAAGTCAAAGTATCACAGTTTAAAAAGCTAAATGATGGAGAAAATGAAATCAAAGAAATAGTGAAACTAAACTCAGATAGTCAGATTAGAAAGATATCAATAACTGACACAAACAAACCTGACAGAATCCTCATATCTGACATGGACATTGCTAATTGAAATCTTGAGATTTCCAATTATAGTACCAATTAATGACCCAAGCCAAGAATTTCCAGTAGGGGGCTGTTAATGGAAAGAGTATTATTAAATTCCCAGGCAACTCTACAGCTGGTGAATATCAAACGAAGGTAAACAGTTCGCAAATGTAAGTAAATATTGCAAAGAAATTGATCAGATACTGCAGCTGGATACACATTCAAAGAATCAATCCGAAGAGAGGATAAAAATGCTAGTTTACTGTAGATGTTCTTTATTCCTGTCACAATCATTTGAAGCTGCTAGCTATCATAGTGATTAGGCAACCAGGTTATAACAGCTCTGTTATGAAAGAAGGCGGCAGACAGACTAATTTGGCTGGTATTCCCTAATGAGTAGCTTTAGGGGATAAAGGTCCCCCTTATATTCTCCATCCAGCTGCGGAGGGTTTCCGTATCTGTCTCCGCAGAGATCTCCAGATTATAAGACATTATCACCTTCGCGGCACTGAACTATATTTCCGTCATTTCTGGAAAGTGCACAGACAGCCACCATTTCCCCCTTTCACAATGTTCTCGTGCTCAAAGAATCATTATAAAACACAACAAGGTAAAAGGCAAAATCCCTTTGATTTCCTCACTCCAGCCTCCACTCTCCAACCTTTCAACATAACTGATTGAGGATATCATATGGTTTGCTAATCATTCTCCTTCAATTCAGGTTCCAACACTACAAATGTTGTATAATAGTCAAGGAACATTAAGTAGGAAATACCAAACCTACTGAGCATTAAATTCCAGAGATTATTGACAACTTTGCAAGGCATAATCAGATGATTTGCATCCTCATGAGGAGGGGAGTTCATTGGGATCTGAGTCCTGAGCTCAGGAGGAAGGAATTTACAGGATTGGGAGTTGGAAGAATTTCATAGTTCAGTTTAGTTACTGTTTGGGCAGGATATGCTAATCGATAGATCGGGTGTATGGAGATTGCAAGAGAGCAGAGTTGGTCTATTCACCGTTAAATCTTATCATGAAAGGTTATTACGGAGCTTTATTTGTTTTGAGAATGATAACATGTTCCTTTTTTTATACAGATATAAGAATGGCCCACTTAAATTGTGGAGCCACCCATAATTACAAAATGAGTGCCTAAAAGCACTCTCAGATTGAGACATGATCCTCAAGGTACATCCCTTTAAACCAAAAGTGAAAAAGAGCTAAACACTTAATCTTCAGATTCTGTAAACTATTGGATTTGTCTTCAAAACACCTCTGATTCCTCTCTCCTCATACTGTCCACCAAATACAACCTAGGACAAGTGGACAAGAATACATCTCTCTTTCTGGCTTGCCAGATGGCCTTCATTGTTCTAGCTCCCTAGAACTTCCAAAATACCTCTTGGCATGACCCATTGGATTCCTCTCAGACCTGTGAATATCCTCCATAATTATGATGTCCATTTGCAATGTAAAAAGAGATGATTAATTGTCTCAGCCTCCCCTTTCACAGAGAAAACATCTAGAGCATAATTGCTACCCTCTCCTGCATAGATTATCTCGTGTCAAAACAACTCTTTTTGCCAGTAACCAGGAAAAACCTGGAGTAGAATTCTCATCTTCCAAATCATCTTCCATAGCCACAAACCTACCAGATTGTTTGTAAGTTGTACTCCTTGTAAGCAGACTTAACAGTGAACTTTCCTTCTTTATTCCCTAGCCAGACCATCTGATCTTCTTGATTGTTTGTACCTTTGAATTGTTCCAAAGTGTTATAGAACTCTATTACTCTCCCAATTTCCCAGTCAAAAACCATTCTCCTGAAAGTGTGATTCCATCCTTGATTGTCCCTCAGATCCTCTCTGGTTGTTTCCTGCTGCTGATTTATGTTGTAAATGTCTGGAAAGAGTGTTCCCGAAAATCCATTTCCTAGCCAGTTATCCTCTCAGAAATATATCCTCCTACATTGCTATCCCGTAGTTGGTTTTTGCCGTGTATTTCATCCATAGGTTTCTTATGGACTTCCATAAACTAACCCCATAAGTGCCCCTTCCTGTATTGGTCACTTGACATCCATTTATGAAACAAAAAGCATATGCTGAGACACATTTAACGTCTTAACAGACTTTTTTTTTTGATAAGGTAACTTTATATTCACATCAAAACTCATCAGCAAAGCCTGATGAGGTGGGATTTACACCGTCTTAACAGACTTTATCTAGAAAGATGATATTACGATGTCTTTGATGAGGGAAAAAATTATGAAAATTAAAAATAAAAAAGTGAAATTAGAGGAGTCAGTGAAACAAGAGTGCCAACCATTAAAAAATCATCTCAACTTGTAAATAATAGGCAGAGTTTAAGAACATACACTTCCCAACTTTGATCTTGATAATGCCTCAAGGGTGGCTGATTCTGCTTCCTGCATGATGTGCATTCAGCATCAATGTAAAATGAGACTACTCAAGAATTAGAGTTCTAAAAAAGTGTCATTCAGAGAAGTTCAAGTAGAGCTTAACAACACTGCAGACACTACAACGCAACCTTTCTTTTTATTTGGGGGGTCAGGTAACAAAAATATAGGTAGAAAAGGCTAACCTAAGGGAAAACACCTTAAAAAGTATTATCCATCAAAAGTATCCTTATTGCCAAGTCATATTCTTCAATTGGATTGTCCTTAATGAAGCATATTTAACTAAGGATAACCTTAACAAGAGAGGATTTCAGCTGGCCAACAGATGATATCTTAGTTTGAACAATAGAGAAACTGCCAACCAGCTGTTTCTACAGTGCCCGGTTGCCACTGATCTGTGGAGTTTGTTCTACTGTATTTTTGGTTTTAAGTGAATCATGCCACAGAATTTGAAAGATGCACAGTTGAGTTGGAGCTTGTGGTGAGTTGATAAAACCATCATAAAAATCTAGTTGATGATCCATGCAGTCATCTTTTGGAACATATGGAATGAGAGGAATACGAGATACTTTGATGGAACCTCAACTCCAAATCACTCTCCAAAGCTAAATGTTTACACAATCTTTTTTGCTGGATTAAGTTAGCTACTGTAATTTGCATGGATCAATTTTTGGGACTTCGTTAGTTCCCTTATCTTAGATTGACACTGTTAAAGGGACTAACAGCTTTTTATTTTGTATTTATATTAATGTAAGTATGCATCTTCTTGATGCCCTTTTGTGAATGAAATACCTTACTTAATCAACAAAAAAAAACCTTATTGCTAAGAATTCTGCGGAACACAAGAATGTCTAAGGAATTACACTGAATTATTCCAAGTCTTATCATACAACAGTCAAACATGGAACTTCACATACTTTACTCTGTTCAATCAATTGTGTTTATTTTAAGAATGCCTAGTCACATAGTTAATCTCACACCCACACTACTCAGTTCTGACTGTTGTTTCTCAGTAACCTCTTATTGTATGTTCTTGTCACAATAATCTGTGAACTTGCATCAATGAATTTCTCATCTGTTTTCTTCCGTTCTCATGATATCCCTTAAAATTCACAGAACTTTTACACAGTTTTGGGCTGACTAAATAATGCTAGTTTGCTTTCTAAAGATTTGAATATACAACTGAAAGTGGTATGATCCAGCATCCAAATGAATACAGCGACCATTGATTCAAATCAATGTCAGATTCATCATTCCACATAGTTCTTTGATTCCTGTTACATCACAATTCTATGACTATCATCCTCTAGTGCTTCCATCTCATTTCCATATCATCCAATCAACAGAAACAATGTTTGATAACTGAAAGCTTTTGTACGCATCCACAAGGCACAAGTGCTTGAAGAGTCAAAAACCGCTCACGTTAAAAACTTGGTAGTCTTTAAAGAAGCTAAGAATGCAAAGACCATCAATCACAATGTTTCTGTGATGACCCAAGCTAGTGGAATCTAAGTGAAGAAATAGATCACAGATATACTTGAAGAGACCTGGTGAGCATTATGTTAACGAGAGAATAGCCTCCTCTTTCACTTCCAACTATAGGCTGCTCAATATTGAGGTTGCCTGGTCGTATATAAGAGGTATAACAATTTCCTAATTATTAACCGTAGCAAATGAGACTAAATAGCAAATCACAAATTTCCTTCAGAGGGATGGGGATGAAGTTAGGGACAGAGATTATTCCCCACACAAACGCAGTTGTGCCTTCCTAAGTGTTGAGATATTTTATGACTGGCATTAAATCATGATAACTTGATCTGGGATTCAAGGATTTGATTTAGGGATTTATTTTGTAAGTATACACACACTATGTATGCGTACATTGTAAATACTATATATTCCCAATCAAGCTAGAGAGAATGATTAAGCTTCTCAATTCTCTCATTGACGCTGCTCTTTCCCTTAAAGTAATATGGTATCTAGGACAGGCCCATTGGTCCCATTTATTGTGTTTCTCAATGTTGGGCCTCTATATTCCAGTCTTGAGCGCGTGGAGGAGTGTTTGTCCCTTATTGTGTTTCACATTGTTGGCCACTTGTATTCTAGTTGAACGATCTTGGGTGTGTGCGGGCGTGTTAAGTCGCATATTGGTTAAAGGAATGAGTCCTAGTCTCCTTTTTTATATCAAGTAAATGTGTTTCCATTAATAACAAGACCAAAAATCATATACGATGGGTATACCCAAAAATAGAGATACGGCAAAAAGATATGATTCTCTACAACCCAATCTTCTATACAACGAGGAACTACATGGGTGCACCAAAAGAAAATAAGGGAGAGGAGGCTACTACTCAACCGAGTAAAACTCATCTCTACCCCCTTCAAGAGCTCTCCTATTTCTTTCTCTCTGGACAAAAGAAAAATGCATGAGACGAGTGTTCACCTCTATTTGTTGAAGTTTTGCCTCGAAAAGTTTTTCCCGGTCTTCTTCCTGATGAAAACAAAAATGTAAACATAAATTAATTTTCTGGACTAGTTTAAATTTTATGCTTTCTGAACATCAAAGATTTGTAATAATGAGGGCTGCAATACATCATTGCAATCAAATCAAACAAATGTTGTATGCTCCTACCTTAAGAGACCTTCCATCAACAACAGGATGAGCTAAAATGAAGACTCTATCAATAAGAACAATGACAGGCTCTTTGCCAAGACCTTTCCAAGGAACCTGTAATCAGACAGAAGTGATATTAGAAAGAAAAACACATGACATACAACTGTAGGGAAAAAAGTGAGAGTTATAAAAGCAAAATGATCCACATCCCTGATTTCTAAATGCTCTGGTACCAATTTGGTGTATGTAAATTATATACCATTAACTTATTTAAAAGGTAAAACAACATAAGGCAAAAAGTTATACCAACTTTTGATATATCATGTTAGGGTCCCACATTGGTTGGGAGAGTGGATCGTTACTCTCTTACTTGTATAGTTTTGGGCAATCCTCACCCCATGAGCTAGCTTTGGCTTTGAATTAGGCCCAAGGTTCATTTACTTAACATGATATCTGAGCCAAAACCGTTCAAATTTTTGGCTAAAACTTAACAATGTTGGGCATCCATGTTATGTTGGTCATGCTCCAAATGTCCAACCGTGAGCATGTCGGAGGAGTGTTAAGTGTCCACACTGATTGAGGAAATAGTTTGGTATGTCCTTATATGGACTTTGGCCTCGGTTAATCCTCAACCCATGAGCTACTTTTTTTTAGAGTGGTCACAGTAATATTATTATTATTAAAAAAACTCTCAACACCACATGAGCTAATTTTTATGGTTGAATATTGAATTAGACCCAAGGTACTCAAAGCAAGCACAAAATAAGGAGAGCTCAGTGAGCACAGCATCATTGTAATTTAATTATGAATAATAAATATAACCACTGTTAAAGAATGACAAAAGTCCCACATCGGTGGTTAATGAGATGGGTAGACTCCTTATAAGGCTTGGGCAATCCTCCTCCTTTTGAGCTAGCTTTTGGGGTGTGAGTTAGGCCCAAGACCTAATTTAACATGGTATCACAATTAAAGTAAAACTGTGACACGTTTATACTTGAGTAACTACAACAGGTATAACAAGTAAAGCAGAAACAAACAGAAACCTATAAGAAGCATGCATCAGAACTATAACCCATGAAAATCATAAAGGCATACTTATCAAGTAAATAATTTTAAACAAGGATGATTGAAAGTGACAAAAATATCTGAAAAGAAATCAATTATCAAAATACCTTAAAAGTTATAGCAAGAGTGGCGGATTTTCTCAACACTGTGGAAGCTTTTAATGGGTTACAAACAGGGGAAGGTGTTATTTGCTGGAAGGGAAATAGCAAAGGGGAATTCAAAGTTAATTCGGCCTACTAGTTGATGGATCAGATAAACCAACAAACATACAGTTGGCCATGTAAACAAATATGGAGAAGCAGAATACCTCATAAAATCTCATGCTTCATATGGTTATTGGCCAAAGAAGCTGCTCTGACTCAAGATAACTTGAAGAAAAGAGGGATAACTTTAAGCTCTAGTTGTTTTCTTTGTGGGGAGGCATTAGAGTCAGTGAACCATCTGTTCCTACACTGTAAGTATACCCAACAACTATGGAGGATTTTTTTGAACCTCAAAGGCATCTCCTGGACCATGCCCAGGAAGGTCTCTGAGGCTTTGAAGAGTTGGGAGGCAGCAGGGGTGAATGCAAAGGACAGAAACAGATGGAGAATTATCCCTGCTAGTATATGGTGGACTATTTGGAAAAGAAAGAAATTCTAGGTGTTTTGAGAGCATAGAGAATGATGTCCAGAAAATCAAGTTAAACTGCATTTTATTGTTATGTTTTTGGTGTTATCAAGTATACTCCAATGACATTGTATCAGTAATTGATGTTTTACACTTAATATAGACTGAAACAAGTGGAAAAGGAGACATCTGTATATAATGGTTTTAGTACAACCCATGTATTGTTTTGTGATATAATACAAAGTAACCTATTTCAAAAAAAAAAATACCTTAAGAGTTATGGTTCCAACAAAACCAGCTTTGACAGTAACTGGCAGTTTCAGCGAATTCAATGCCTCCGCCTTCAGTTTCAAGTCCTTGAGAACCACATCGCCTATAAAAGAATGAAAGATTGTAACAGGGGATACCAGAACAAATTTAGGAAGCGAACCCCCTTTTGTTTTGACAGCTGAAGGTGAATTTATTAATCATTTAGCCGGAACCACGAATTTTGGAAAAGCACATTAAGGATCTTAAAATTGCATAATATAAAATATGTATTTCATGGAAGGCTCAAGAAGTGTTTCAGAACTTGCCATCTGCACTGCAGTTTTTTTTTCAGTTACAAAAAGGAAATGTGCATCAAGAAGAAGGGAACGGGGAAAAGACTAGATACCCCTAAAGTAGACAAAATACAACAATAAATGTTAAAGATCAGTCAAACGGATATTCTCAGAGAGCCTATAAACATCATAGCAAAGAGGACAGAATCTCACTCTATCCCATAAACGGTATGAAGTTAATAATCTGTTAATATTTTATCGATGCGATGAAATGTATATAAAAATTACATAATCTTACATAGTGACGAATTACCTACTAAAAGTGACCAGTTTTTAGTCGAGGTGCGTGAAAGCTGGCCCGAACACCACGGTCATTAAAAACAAAAATTGTGGGCAGGCAAAAAGAACTTGTTGTCCATCAGACAGGAACGTGGGACGAGCTCACGCTTTAAAAATTAGTAGACGCCATCAGGTATCTTGGGGATGTCAATGAGCTTCCCGAAGAGGAGCGAATCCCCGCTCTCATTGAGCTCAAGGCCAAAATCAATAAATAAGACTCGCCCATTTAGTTTCACATAGATAAAGAATTAATAATTTAATAAAGAAGGTCCTGAATGAAACGATTTCATCTTCACAAAATGCTTTTGTGGAAGGTAGACAGATTTTGAATGCTGCTTTGATGGCAAACAAGTGGTAGATTAGAAAAGGAAGCAGGGTATGTCATGAGTGTTGTGCAAGCTAGCACTTGGGAACACTTATCACCATGTAAGCTGGAAGTTTCTTGATTTCATTATGCTAAAGATGGGTTTTGCGGAGAAATGGAGAAAGTGGAGCAGTTTATGAGTATCCTCAGTGTGTTACTCAGAGTTGGTGAATGGTAAGCCGTGTGATTTTTAAAAAAAAAATCTTGGAGGTTGAGGCAAGGTATCCTTTATCACCTATGCTCTTCAGTGGCTTTGAATAGGATGATTGGACATACAAAGGGTTTCATTGGTGCGGTTGGGGGTGGTAGTTCCTTAATCGTTTCTCATCTTTTGCTTGCAGATGACACCCTGATTTTTTGTGATGCAGATGGAGGTCAGCTAGATTTTCTAGGCCAAGTTTTGTTTGGTTTCAGATGGTGTCGGGCCTTAGAAATTTTCTAAGGAAATGTGAGATATTCCCATTGGTCAGGTGGACAACATTGTTTAGCTCGCTCAGGTTTTACTTTGAGTGGTACGGCTCTCCCTACTATTTATCTGGGTTTACCCTTGGGGGCATCAAATAAGGTAAGGAATCCAGTACTTCAGAGGGTTCAGAAAAGGCTTGCAGGTTGGCACAAGAAGTATTTGTGTATAGGCGAGAAGAATGTGCTTTTTTTGATAAAGTAAGTGGTATTATAACAGCATCAAGGAGATGCAAGAATTACAAGATATGGCATTTGAGCTTACAAAAAAGTCCTGAAGTTGTTCTGCAGTAACAGCAGGATACAAGTTGGACCAACTAAACAAATTGGCAATACACCTGCCTAGCATTCAAAATGCCTAAAGTAGTTGACTCCCCATCAAAACATATCTCCTATTCCTCTCTAACCAAATACACCATGAAATACAACCAGGTATCATGATCAAGATCTTCTTGATGGCTTTGTCAACTCACATAAGCATCCTTAACTGAGAGGGGTGTGGTCCAATTGAAACCAGAAAGACAAAAAAACATGCTCCATAAATTCTGAGGCCACCTTACAATGAAGAAGAAGGTGTCCGGTGGTTCAGCCTCTTTTTTGCACATATAGCATATGTTTGGGAGCTGGATTGCTTATTCAGAGCACTTTATCGAGCATCCCCACTTATTTTATGTCTATGTTCCATGCTCCCACCAGTGTGAGAGGAAAATTGAAAAGGCTTCAAAGAAACTTTCTTTGGGATTTGGCGAATGGGGCAAGGAAGTATCACTTGGTCTGATGGGAGACCATGACAACTCCTAAGCGTTGAGGAGGGCTGGAAGTGAAATATTTGAGGGTTTTTAACAATGTTTTGTAGGGAAAATGGTTGTGGAGATAGGGGTGAAGGTCTAATCCTTATGAAAAGGGGTGATAGTAGATAAATATGGGGTAATGGAAAGGGAAGGAGAACTAATGATATCAAGTTGGCTTTTTAGTGTGGAGTCTGGAGGAATATGATGAAGGGATGGGTCACTTTTATGATAATATTTCTTTCGGGGTAGGGGATGGGAGCAGAGTTAGCTTCTGGGAGATAAATGGTGTGGAAACATCTAGCTAAAGAGGAATTCCAAGTATTCATAGGTTTCTTTTCAAAAGGAGGCGGTAGACCAACATATAAGGGGGATACCTGGGGAAGAAACATTTTGGGATTTGAGGTTTAGAAGGGACTTCCAGGATTGGGAGGTGAATGCGTTAAGAAGAAGGCTAGCTTTACTCCATCAGCATTGCGAGCCAATTGATAGACCTTCATTCAATGAGATGGAAGTTGGGAAACCAGTGCTTTATCTGTCAAGTCCTTTTATGAGAAGCTTTTGATGAGGGCAGAGGAGGCTTTTCCGGTAAAGTTGATTTAGCTTCCTGAAGTGCCTAGGAAGGTGTGCATTTTTCACGTGGTTGGTTGTTAGAGGGGCGATTTTGACAGCAGAGAACCCTAGGAAAAGAATTTGTTTGCATCAGCTGGTGTTACTTATGCAAGGAGGCGGCGAATATGTAGATCATTTTCCTCTACATTCCTTATGGATGTGGGCTTTAGCGGAATACTTTGAAAGGATGGAAAGAGTTTAATGGAATGTGTCATTTAGGGTAGGTAATAGGAGTAAGGTAAGTTTTTGGGACATATGTGATGCAGGGAAACAGAATTTTGAGCATCACTTTTCCTTTTTTTTTAGAAAAAAAAAAATCACTTCTCCTAATAAGTACAGTATCTCATGTCAAAAAAAGATGTCAGTCCAACGGGTACAAAGGCTACAATTTAGAGAAGTTCATTTGGACTGAGGTTTAGGAGGTCACACAGTTAAGGTTGATTGAGTTGGTTCATAAATAAGAAACTACACAAGCAACTCATGATGCATGCAGTGGGGAAGAGGAAAGTAATGGCGTATTTTTTCTGTCAAGTCTTTTTATGAGAAACTTTCGTGCATTTGGAGTAAGTTTCCCCACATTTATAGGTATGGATCCCCAGAGTGCCGGGAAAGCTTTGTTCTTTCACTTGGCTAGCTATGAGGCGGTGATTTTGATGGCTGAGAATTTGAGGAAGCGGAGAATTACATGTGTCACTTGGTGCTTCATGTGCAAATAATCGCGAGAAAACATGAATCATCTCCTTCTACATTATCAATTGGAGACTAGCTTGTGGTGGGAAATACTGAGACATTTTCATCTTCAGTGGGTGAAGACGTGCATAGTTAAAGAAGTTATATCAAGTTGGACAGGGTGCTGTAAAGCTCAAGGATAAATCAGTGACCGGGGAAGAAGTGGAGTCGAGACAGTGGATAAATGTACACATGACATGGAAATTAGCAATACCTTCCTTTTAGACTGAATTTTTCTCATCAAACCAATACTACTACTTTTCGCCAGAGAAGAAAAAGTCACTAGCCTTTCAGCTACAATCTCGTATAATGGGTATGAACAAATTGAATTGGAAATTCAAATACCAAACAGGAAAGAGAAAATATGAATATACCTTGCCATACGCTGATTCTCAAAGCCTCCGCCGACAATCCATGGACATATTCACCAAGATATCTTCGAAGCAAATGCAGAACCTACACCATGTACATTCAAAAGCTAATACAAAAGATAAGGAGGAAAAAGAAGCACGGCTAATTAAACATGACATTATACATACTTTTTCCTTTCATTCTATCACATACAATTTACTAAAAATCATTAAAAAATTTATGAAGTAGGTGATTCATCGAGTAGATGCAGTTTCACTAAATGTGCCCTATACTAAAGATAAGGAACTAACAAAGTCCAAAAAGGTGTCAGGGGAAAGATCACGGCAGCTATATAAACGTAAAAGACATTTAGCTTTGAGAGTGTGGTTAGGAGTGGATATGTCATAAATTGTTTGGTTTCTTAACCCACTGCGTACTTTATGGTTCTTACTGCTTAATGATCAATTGCTCTTCTTGTCAAAAAATGAAGGTTTATCACTCGCAAGCTGTAATCTCAGGGAAAAACAACACCCTTTTCTCAAACGTCTAGTAGCCATAAACTAACTACAACTATTTTTTGCCCTGTTAAGGTGTTGTTTTTATATACATAATAATCCTAAAAACATTGAGAAGTGTGGTCACTAGAAAAGATTTCACCTATTATCATTAAGTGAATATAACAAATTTCTCTCTTGAAATAATTAGGAGTTTATCCCTCTCACAAATTTTTTCTCACGCATATAGTAGCAATGAACCAACTACTTCTGTTTTTTCCCATGATAAGGTGATATTTTTTATCAAGTAAACGTATTTCATCATAAACAAGACCATACAACGACCGTATATAAGTGGTATATATCGAGGTAAAGAATCTACACAATCAATTGATTCTCTAAATACTCCACCCACTCGTCTATACAATAGGGGAATTTTTTAGTGCACCAAGAGAAAATAAGGGAACGAAGGCTACTCCTTAACAGGGGAAAACTCGACTCTACACCTTCAAGAGTTCTTTATTGCTCTCTCCAGACGACCCACATTAATGCAAGTTTTCACCACATTCCATGCCCTTCGTCTTCTCCTTCTCCTCCTCCTCCCACTCTTCCAACTGGACATTAATTTTTCACCTTTTTGGCACCACTCATGGAGTGCCAAACCACTTATACATATCCCACCATAATCTCATTGTCAAACCGCAATCTAGGAGAAGGTGATCCACATCCTCACCCGCCTCCTAGCACGTGTAACACCAGCTAATGCATACAACCTTCCGCTTTCTCAATTTCTCCGCTATCAAAATCGCTCCTCTTGTGGCTAACCAAGTGAAAATCACACTTTCTTTGGTAACTTTGGGGTCCATGTTGCATTACATGATAAGGTGCTATTATTATTCATATAAACCTAAAAATCGAGAAGCGTGGTCATTAACAAGGATTTCAATTATTTATCACTAAGACCTAGGGCATGTGATGTAGTTTCACTAGCTCTTATGTGGAGGGAGGAATAAGAAAGCTTTTAAAGGGGTCAAGAATGATATTGTACATGTAATTATCACCAAGGCCAGAGCATGTGATGTAGCTTTACTCTTATGTGAATAATATGATGGGAGGAATAAAGAGCTTCGCCTCATGTCTAGTTTCTTTTTGGTGCACCCATTGAGGTACTTGTTTCTATAGATGAAAACCTTTATTTACTTTTTGTATTGTATATGGGACTTTCCCCACCATTAATAAAATTATTTACCTTGTTGTTTTTTTAAACTGGTAATCCTATATATTTCTATAATGAACAATGTTTACAAGGACACCCTATAATGAGTCTAAAACTTCAATAGTAGAGAGTAGAGAAGTATCATTAGAATACAACTATTCAATTTGACTTGTTGCATACTATTCACTACATTCACAAAACATCTAAGATTCCTCTCCTTCTAAATTATCCACCAAATGTTTGCAGGGAAATTCTCCATCTAATCCTATTATGTACCTTCTTGCAAGATCACCAATCTCTTGGAATGTTGCAATGGTCTCCATCAACTCTCCTATGATTGTAATCCAATATTGTTGAAAAAAAAAATCCATTTGTACCTAAGGCCTTGTATCTCGCACAACTCTCTATCACTTCGCAACCTCCTTCTCTCCTATAGTCTTTTCCAACCACACCTAATTTTTTTCTCCTATCTAGTTGAACTCTATCTCCCCCCCTCCCCCATCTCCAACTTCCTCCTTCCCATTCACTTCCAAGGAATTAAAGTCTCCTCCTTCTACTCGTTGTAGCTTTTTTTTTGGGAAGGTAACATTTGTGTATATTCATTGAACCAATGCATGGGTTGCACTAAAAACCAGATGTACAGCTTGTCAAAAAAGTAAGAAAACTAAATCTGAATCCTAATCGGAACCTAGGATATCTATGATGGATTCAGTGTCCTCTAAATACATGTTTACACCAGAAGCAAAAAATCCATGATACAATTTAGTTTGATCTTTTGAAGATCACAGCTCTTGCTCTCAAAACATCTAGAATTTCTTTCTTTCCAAACAATCCACCAAATACAAGCCGGGACAATCCTCCATCTATCTTTATCTGCAACTCCCACCCCTGTTTCTCCCCAAGTGTACATCTTAAAGATGTGTGATTATGTTACGCATAGCCCAAGCAAAACCCCCGAGACTAATGAAAATCCTTCACAGCTGGGATGTTATTCTGCACTGGAGAAACAAATGGTTGACTGTCTCAACCTCCCCACATAAATAGCATCTAGAACACATGGAGAACTTCCTTTTCTTGAGATTTTCATGTGTTAAAACTACTTCTCTTGCCAGAAGCTAAGTGAAACACACCTTGAAAGGGATTTTAGGTTTTCAAATCTGCTTCCAAGGCCAACGAGAAGGTTGTTGTCCACCTTGATTTAGCAACTTATATGCAGAGTTTACCTTGAATTTGCCTTCGTTATTACTGCTCCACGATAATCTATCATGTCCATCCGTTGTAGCTATCATGTGGAAAAAAGTTTATATTAGCATTTCGTCATTTAACCATAATGCCTTCATAGTTTTGCCTGGAACTAGTCTCTTACGCAACCACCAACGAGGCTAACTCTCTATTCATGTCCTCTTTCCTAGCTCTCGTTCTTTCTTCTAACACTCAATGCTCGCATCCCTTCAACTCCCTCCACCTCACTTAACTCATTCGTTGTTATCTTTGCACGTGCTTTTCCACTTCTCCGCTTTTCTAAACATCATATTAGTTGTAGATGTTATTCTTCATCACATAAATACTAAATGCCCTACAAACACATGGCTTTTACTTTGAATATTATCTCAACTCTTTTTCTCTTTATTAAAAGTACAAATAGTACCACCACCCCTCCCAATGCTTCCAAAATTAATTTTAAGGCCATCCTCAAAAATTATATGCAAAATAGTACCCCTTCGAAAGCCCTAAAACTATTATTCCTCATTTACCGAATGATCCACATTGAAGCAAGAGGAGTGACATTCCAAGCCTTGTGCTTTCTTCTCCTATCTCCATTCTTCATATCAACTCTCTCACGGATCGTGGCATTTGCCAAGAAACACCAAACCATCTAAAGACATCCTCCTATAACCTTGAGACTAGTTTGCAATTTGATAGAATATAGTCCACATCCTCTCATGTCTCCTAACAAAGGAAACACCAACTCAACCAAATCGTTTCCTAAAATTCTCCATCATCAAAATCACCCCTCTAGTAGCTAGCCACGGGGAGAGGCACACCTTTCTTGGCACCTTAGGAATCCAGACCGAGGCAAGTGGAAAACTAACATTCGTCCTAACTAGGAGCTTCTCATAGAAGAACTTAAGGGAGAACGAACTTTAATTCTCGAGCTTCCAATTCAAGGCATCAAACTTGTCAATTGGCTCGCCTTGGTTTTGGAGTAAATCTAGCACTCTTTGAAGCTCGGTCACCTCCCAATCCTGAAAATTCCTCCTAACCCTCAAATCCCAAAAGGTCACATCCCCTTCTGTCCCCCTAACTTGCTAAACGAACAACTCCCTTTGGAAAGAGACTCTATACAACACTAGAAATCCATCCATAAGCACCATTTCCCCATACCACTTTGCCCCAAAAGTCTAACTCTTCTCTAATCCCCAACCTAAAAAGTAGTACTATAAAAAATCCTCCCATCCCTTCATTATATTCCTCCACACACCACACCTGAAAGGCATTGTGATCACATTTGTTCTTCATCCCCCTTTCTATTACATTATATTTACCAGCAATCACCCATATCCATAAAAATTCTCCGTACACCATGCATCTCCACAACCATTTACTCAAAAGTGCTTTGTTAAAATATTTCAAGTCTTAACCCCAAGCTCTCCCCACTATTTAGGAGATGTCACGGTCTCCTAACGAACTAAGTGAAATTTTCTTATCCCATCCGTTGCATCCCAAAAGAAATCTCATTGCTACCTTTCTAGTTTATTTGTCACTGCGACAGTGATAGGTGCCTTGAAATGGCACTTTTGAACAGCAATTAATGTTTGGCTAAGCTTTTTCAAAGTGCTTCGAAGTGCATTTTTCTCAAAAGTGCTTTTCAAAAAAACTACATTTTTTGCCTTTGAACTTCTAGTACTCTCTACAAGTACTTATTTTATCCCAAAAGCTTGGCCAAATACCTTACATTTCTAAAATGAGCACTTTTGAGAAGGAAAAAAATAAGCATTTTCGACCTCCCAAAGGCCTGGCCAAACAGACTACTAGAAGCATGTAACACAATAGCTATGAGGAACTAGTAGTCCACTGATTGGCACTTAAAAAAACCCACTACTTCGAATGTATATTCAGAAAATAGGGTGGAACTAATTCACCTCGTGATTTCTAAATTTTAATCAAGGAAAACCTAGAACTTCAAAAAGAATTCAATTAACGAGGAGTAAATACAAACTTTGAACAACTTAAACAACACACAAATAAAAAATACTGAGGTGTAAACTCATAGCCTGTTTGGCTAAGCTTCTAAAATTAGCTTACTTTAAAAAAGTCCTATTTTTAGAAATGTTTTTTAAAAGAGTATATATTTGTGAGAAGCATTTTGTGTTTGGACAATAGCTTTTAAAAGCACTTTTGAACAACAATTAGTGTTTGGCCAAGCTTTCTCAAAGGTTTCTAAGTGCATTTTTCTCAAAAATGCTTTTCAAAAAAGTGTTTTCGAAAAGAAAAAGAAACTACTCTTTTAGCTTATGAGCTTATGCTACTCCCCATAAGTACTTATTTTCTCCTAGAAGTTTAGTCAAACACCTAACTTTTCTAACATAAACACTTTATGATTAGAAAAAAAAACATTTTTGACCTTTTGGCCAAACATACTAATAGGAGCATATAACACAATAGCTATAAGAAATAGTAGTCCACGGACTGGCATTAAAAAAAAATCCACTACTTCGAATGCACACTCATAAAATAGACTGAAACTAATTCACCTCATGATATCCAAATTTTAATCAATGAAAAACTAGAACTTCAATTAGCGAGGATTAAATACGGTACAAACTTTGAACAATTCATAACAAAAAACAGACGAACAAAAAGTGAGTATGGGAGAAAATCCACTACTTCAAATGCATACTCGGGAAAATAGACTGAAACTAATTCACCTCATGATTTCCAAATTTTAATCAATGAAAAACTATAACTTTAATTAACGAGGATTACATACAATACAAACTTTGAACAATTCATAACAAACAAACAAACAAAAAAGTGAGAATGAGAGAAAATCCACTACTCGAATGCATACTCAGTAAAATAGGCCGAAACTAATTCACCTCGTGATTTCCAAATTTTAATCAATTAAAAACTAGCACTTCAATTAACGAGGATTGAATACAGTACGAAGTTTGAACAATTCACAACACAAAACAAAAATGAAGTGAGGATGAGAGTTTGTTTACATGTGCTTCGAACATGATGATGAATCAATGGCGATCTTTCACAGCAGGAGGAATCGAACGCCGAGATAATAACTAGCGGCGATCACCGCTCAATACAAGATATCCATTTATGAAGCTGTTGATGAAACCCTAGAACTTTGTCCAATGCAGAGAGAGAAAGATCGAAGCTTTGGAATGTAAAAACAAGGAGTTTTTGGAGTACTTGGAATTCTTGAAGGGAGAGAAGTGAAGAATTATAAAAATGGCGAAATTAAGGGTCGATGGAAGTGTATAATAAGCGGTCATTTCCTAATACTGTGCATTGCAGGCCGTGCGGGTTTTTTTCTGGGAACGGGTCGGGTCGGGTCGGGTCGGTTCTACAGATTGTGTAATGGGTCGGGCTAGTTTTTATTTGGATATTGGGTGCTTTTGTAATTACTAAATCTTGAAGGTTTGTTTTGAAACAATTGAAAATATTGAGGATTTGACCCACTTTTCTTGGATAGCATGTATTAGCAACAAACTCTTGTGAAATATTGTTAGGCGTTAATAAGACGTCGATTTCAATAATTTTAAAAAGGCATATGTAATACTTGTTAATTTATAAAGTTAGATTCATCATTTGTTGTTTTGTTTGTCAACTAATTTTAACCAGCTAATTTAAAAGTTTTAAGCGTGTTTTGAGTACTTTTATTTCTAGTTTAGAACTATTTGTTTGTTTTCAGTAAATATGATTTATTCGTAATCACTATTTTTCACTTTCAATAGTCAATGTCAACTACAAGCACCGAGTATTTCTATAGTAGCTATCACTACTAAACCAATGTTGTCAGTCAAATTACGCAATTAAGCAAACTTGTATTATTTAATTACTCATCATAGTTATAGTTTGTTATAGTTACCATTCACGACTAACATTAACCATTAATTACGTGGCTGACTTTGAGTTTGTATAATTAGTCACGTTTGTATATGTATAATTCGTCACATTTGTATAATTCACAACTAACAATTCTTTGTTTGATTTGTATTTGTATATGACGATGATTTTCTTTGGTTTTTCAGTTTTGTCATCATATACATTCAGTATTTTTGTGTATAACTTTTTAAAGTTTGTATGAATGTGTAGTTTTCGGATTTTGTATAATATAATTTATATAATATATTTTGTATGATTGTTTAAAGTTAATATGTTTATGTTTGTATCAATTCGTTATTTCAAGTTTTATTATATTGTATAATTCCAAACTTTATATTACTTAATTATACGAAAACATGTGAATTATGCAAATGTACATGTGAAGTATATACAAACGAGACGTGAATTATACAAATTATTGTCCTCTCTCGTTCGCCTCTCTCCTCCCTATCCCAATCTCGCTCGCTTGTCTCCTCCCTCTCCCAATCTCACTAGCCTCTCTCCTCCCTATCCCAATCTCGCTCGCTTGTCTCCTCCCTCTCTCAATCTCGCTCGCCTCTCTCCTCCCTCTCACAATCTCTCTCTCTAGAATATACAAATACATATGTATAATATACAATTATCTAACCAATATACATATACAATTCACCTCTCTCCCACTCTCTGCCCTCTCTCGCTCGCCTCTCCCATTCTCGCTCGCCACTCTCCTCCCTATAACATGTAGCTACGAATCGTAATTAGTAAACTATAATTATGAAGCGTAATTAGGCTATTTTTTAGTGGCTATATGCGAAAGTTCATCTTTACTTTACCAACTACTAGTGCAAATCGACATCTACTATTGTAGAACTATCACCTACATCACTAATCATTATCTAATTTTATCGCAACACAATTATAATAATTATATAATATTTTAATTCTAAATAATAATTTAAGAATTAAAATATATATTTATTGTTATGTGTAATTAGAAAAAATCCTCTAAGCTATTGAAATTTTGTATCTTTCAAACTTAAATTATGGTATTATTTGTATTTTTGTGCTATAATATTCTCTACTTAAAATTTCATGAATGACATTATTGTGTGTGTATATACGTGTCAATTTAAGCCATTCGCAGATATGATAACAAGCTGAAAGAAAGAAAAAAATCAAATATGAAAACATTTAAACTTGGTATCATTTATAATTATTTTCTTATAATAATTGTAAAATATTACTATCCAGAATAAAAAGAAATTATATATATATTTATATAGTACCTTACCTACTGCCAAGACCACCTTCTAGGAAGGATGTGTATGACACGGTCTCAAGATGCACTAATTATAAATTTGCTATATAAACTACTCGAATTTATGTATTCTCTTTTATCATCTGAACATATTTATTTTTTCTTTAATTACTTTTATACTTATTAAATTACAAAACTTTCAATTTCTAGTCATTCATGTTTGATGAATAACTTTTTGGGAAAATTATGCAAAAGGGTCACTTGGCCTTTGGTTCTATCAAAAAACTGACCCAATGTTTAAAATGATCAAAATTGACCAAATAATGTTCTTCTCCCTTCCAATTTCACCATTGGTCCTCTAATTTATTTATTTATTCATTTCAATTTCGCCATTAACGGTTGTTTATGTATCTTCTTCGTCGTCATTGTGCTTTATCTTCTTTATTTTTAAAAAATAATCACGTACTTAAAATGTGAATCATTTCTAGCGAATTATATATCAAACGACTTGAAACATCAAGAGAATTTCATATCTAAATTTTGGAACTATTTAGAGGTGATTTTGAGTTGATCCAGATTGAATTCGTTAGTGTATACTTCATAAATAGTCAATGTATACTTCATGTATAATTAAGCTATATTCAGTCTTTTGAGTGTATCATGTAAAGTCAGTGTAAGGGGGCAGCTTGCTAGTGATATTGTCCGCTCTGGGCCTAGGCCTGCACGACTTTAAAAAGTGTCACTAGTTGGTGAGGTCTGCTTATTTATATACCCAATTTTTCTCTTGTGTTTTATCGATATGGGATTTCTTATCTTAAGTCGGGGTGTCACATACACCCAATCTATGGACTCAGCGTCCTTGCTGCGGTTTGCCCCACCGAATGGAATTTGCTTAGACTCATCACTGTGGTTTACCCTGTCTTACCGGGATTTGCCTAAACTCAGTTGTACTATGTTCCACATCGACAAGGCTGACACATGATTAATTCTGATACCATTTGTAGCAGTCCAATTCGCTGGTGATATTGTTCGATCCGGGCCTAGGCACGCATGACTTTAAAATGCACCAGTAGTTGATAAGGTTTGCTTACTTATATACTCGACATCTCTTATGTATTTTGCCGATGTGGACTTCTTATCTTAAGTTGGGGTGTCACAGTCAGTGTATAGCTCATTGTATAGGTAAGTTGTATTGTATAGTGAGTGTATACTTTCTATTACTTTTGATAAAACTATATTGTATGGTTAATGTAGATTCCTGAAAAAATAAAATAAGACTACATTT
Organism: Solanum acaule; assembly: GCA_036250505.1. NCBI lineage: Eukaryota > Viridiplantae > Streptophyta > Magnoliopsida > Solanales > Solanaceae > Solanum > Solanum acaule. The sequence goes on along the minus strand of JAJOOR010002086.1, from coordinate 1,179 downwards.
ATTGTAAGCTAATTAATTTACTATATATAAAATTAGCATTTTTATTATTATTGAATAACTTTTAGAGCCTCCTTTTTTAGTCAACTTCAATGTTTATATCTAATCTTTTGTAAAACTTTTATAATATGGTAACTTACAGAAATGTCACTGGCTTAGAAGCTAATTATCTATATACACACTAGTTTGCAATATTATATTACAAATCTTACCAATTTAAGTGTGTTTGGATACATTCAAATACATGTATCACAAAATACATAAGGTCTAAAATTAGGTGTAATTTGTTCTAGATTCACTTATATTCTAATGGATTCACATGTATTTGGGATACATTAACAAATCTTTCTCGCCTCTCTCCCCTCCCGCTCATGTATCTCATATTTTGCTCGTGTACCTGGTGTATCAAATATATGTATATATTGTGTATCTAGTGTGATTCATATGTATCCAAAGTACATAAATAAATTTTGGCCGCCTCCCTCTCATCTCGCTCCTGTCTAGATACATATGAATCACACCAGATATATATAAAGTGTATATCTAGTGTGATTCGTGTATCTGACTTGAAAATCTGGTATGAAATTATTGAATAGTGAGATAAAAATGTAATTATTTCAAACTATTGAGAGAATTGATAAATATGATAGAGATGTTTTGTAATTAGGTAATTTCTCCTTCATAATACCTATTTGTTGGACCTGATACCAAGTCAATTGGTTAGGGGCATCTTCTAGACTACCAATCTTTCATATATCATAAATGCAGTTTCAAATATATAAAATAAAGTAATTAATTTATATTAAATATAGTCATATTTTTATTTATATATAAAATAGTCAAAAGTCATAGAAAGCATATACTAACTATAGATTATGATATACTCGAAAAACTGAATATGACTTACATATACGTAAGGGTGGCAATGGAACCGGGAGGTTCCGGTTCCGGTCCGTTCCGGTCCGTTACCGGTTCCGTCTCGGTTCCGGATAGTTCCGGTTAGATCCGGACTTGTTCCGGTCCGGGAGGGGTAACGGGACGGAAACCGGGATTTACCGGTCCGTCCCGGTCCGGTTAGTCCCGGTTCCATCCCGGTCCGGTTCGGAACTTTTTTTTTTTTTTTTTTTTATTAAATCTGAAAATTTGAAAAATAGCCGTTGAGAGCCGTTGGGCAACGGGTTT
>JAJOOR010002085.1:0-66635 GCA_036250505.1 Solanum acaule | reverse complement strand
CCCCCCCCCCCCCCAAAAAAAAAAAAAAAAAAAAAACTCATTTTAAAAATAATTTTATACACCTTTTTGACTTACGTGACACAAACATCTTCCACACACCTCAACTACGTGGAGTCACTGAGTGTAACAAGTAAGCCAAAAGGTGTACCAAAATTACCAAAAAATGAGTTCAAGTGGGGGATGGGGGAGATAATAGGACCTTAGTTTAGTAAAGATATGTCTTTGAAATTTCGATCTTAGTCTAGGGGAGTGCTTGTTCCTTATCCCAAAGTTAAATGGAGATGAAGGAGATAAAAATGTTTGATTTGTAATGAGAAGGAAATATTTTAAGGATAAAGAAAAAGAGAGAAAATATTTTTCATGATAAAATATATCTATAGAAGGCATGTAGGCTGTAGCACATTATCAGCTACTCATTTGGTTATTTGTTCCAAGTCAATAGTTAAAGACAATATTTATTCCACATTTAAAAAGTTCAAGGGGTTATAAAAGTCCCACAAATATAAAGTGTGTGCTTGAAATTTTGTGTATAGTTCAGGTTGGGGTTTAATTTTGCATTTTCCGTTTTATTTATTTGAAAGTAAAACATAATAATTATTTATTTATGTTAAAAATATAGTCAATATTTACATTTTATTATTACTAGTAATCTATGATGATAATGAATTTATCAAACATGTTCCTCAGGATGCTTCCACTTCAAAATTTCTACAAATCTCAAATAGTTAAACGTTACTTCTCAGCACTTAGCCAATAAATGAATTTGTCACTTCAAAGTTTTAGATATGATACAATAATTTTTCTTTCCGATAAGCTACATTATATTTATTAGGTGAATGTGTTTGTTAAATGAAAAAATGATAGTATTTAATATCAAATGTGAGATTCAAAATTTTGTTAATTTTTTTAAAAAAATTTGTTAATTTTCGCTCAGATTATTATAAAGTTGGCTTGAGATCAAGAACATTAATGTAAAACAAAATCAAACAAGCAATAGAGAATCAAATATCAATATGATTTTTTTTTAGATAAACTCAAAATAGTACAATCTAATAATATTATGATCCAAATTAAACAATAACGATAGAAGAGACTCAAAACACATAACAAATCAATGGATGGTAGTTAGTCTTGAAATATCACTTGCATTTAAGAGAACTTTTTATCTTATGAATTGTGTGTGAGATGAGTGCATTTACTTCTTTGACCAACTCCATAGAAAGAGTTATAGCTGGAAAGATGTTCCCCATCATTTGAAAGCTGATAGTCACCAACAATCCACCACCGAACCCATTATTCATCTTCCCAGAAATAACATTATAGCTATTAGTTGTAGAGAAATCTTGAAAACAATCCGGGACTATTGTTATTCCATTTGAGAAGAGAGTCACACAAGAAGAGTCCCCCCCTTTCATCACCGTATTGATTTCTTGTTAGTCAATTGTAGCATAAACCAGAAGAGTTCCAGTTGCATCCATGCAAGTATCTTGCATTATTTATAAATTAACAATTAATTAAAAAAACTAATTCAGTCATGTTTCCAAAAAAAAAAAAAACACAACAATTAACTACTCACATGAGGAAAAAAGAGAGTAATGGTACTGTCGACAGTTTGACCCTTAGAAATATTAATCATTCGTTTCATGGGACAAGTATTGGACAAGACATCCACTCCTTATTTGTTCATTAGTGAGGAATTTGAACAAACGTTGGTGTTTCACTGGTAACCAGATTGTCTTTGTAGCACTTAACACCACACCAATCGATTCACCAAGGTCACTAATATTCATCCTCATCATTAATTTGGAATTTTCTTCATTTGCTAGTTGAATTATTTCCCAATAGTGAGCGGTTTCACAAACCCCCGCACAAAAATTATGCGTCATGCGTTGAGCCAACATCCTTATACCTTTCCCACCACTTAAATTAACTGCCACAAATAAGCTACATCAGAATCAATTCTTTTTAATATTCAAAAGTATAAAAAAATAAATGGCACAATAATTGAGCCTCTATGCATGATTACATATGGGATCAACAATTGACTTCATCACTTTCAAGAACTGATATTGTCTTTGCAAAGTAGCCACCCACCTTTGACGTGGTCCTGTCAATCAACCTACGTCCACAAAGGAGATGAGAAATCCACTATATAAATATGAGAGTACAAAATATAGAGATAAATAACTTCAACCAATTCACTCTGAATACATGAGAGGTTCATACAAGTGATAATGTATCAAGTTTGTGTCCCACAAATTCTCCCCTTAACAAAAACTCTCAAACCCCTAGGAGTACATTGTGAATGTTGATTAAGTTAGAAGGAACAAGCCTCTATTTATAGAGTCATAAACTTTTTTCTACAAGAAAAGGACTAGTCACTCTTAAACCTTTTCCTAAAAGGAAAACCTATTTATGGTAAGAAATTCAGGGAAAATAATACCTAATAAGGGGAGGGGGGAGGTAATAGGACCTTAGTTTAGTAAATGTATGTCTCTGAAATTTCGGTCTTATTCTAGGAGAGTGCTTGTGCCTTATCCCAAAGTTAAATGGATAGGAAGGAGATAAAAATGTTTGATTTGTAATGTAAAGGAAATATTTTAGGGATTAAGAAAAAGAGAGATTTTTTTTTCAATGATAAAATATATATATAGAGGGCATGTAGCACAATATTAACTGCTCATTTGGTTACTAGATGTCACTCCCCGAGCCTACACCCTGGGCGGGACTGGCACTCGAATACCATTGCTGGCCCCAAGCGAACCCTTGGCCTGGCTTACTTAACTCAGCGGAAGACTTAATTCATCACATAAACATTTATGAAGAAACTAGAATGTCATAAAGGAACATTCAACTGGCCATTAAGGCAAACTCAAGTCTTTAACATGTGAAACGAAAAGTAAATACAATTGAAATAACTAACTGACTGTCTGTCTATCTATGAAGATTCTAAACAACTGAGATGGGTGTCGGGACAGGCCCACGACATCCTAATGAACTAATACTAAAACTGAAAGCAATGTAAAAGAGTCCTCTGGAATGCAAAGAGGCTCACCAATAGACTCTGAACTTCTCACTGGATTAACGAATGTGTCGGATGCCGATCCTAGTTACCTGTGTTTGCATCATAATACAATGTAGGCCAACTGACATCAGTACATTAAATGTACAAGTATGCGAGTTGGAATGCTAAAACAACATGGGCTTGAAAGGAAATCTGAAAGAAACACTTACCTTGACTCTTCTTAACTCATGAATACTTAACTGAATCTCATTTCAATATAAAGCAGTTTAAAACAAGTGCAATATAAAGAAAAGCAGTTTAATAACATGTTGTCAATTCATAATCAGAATATCATAAAAAAACAAACCATGCCCCCTCTCAAAGTCTACTTGTGCAATGCATGAATGAAGTCCCACACCCCCATTCACACTAAGCAGAACCCCTTGAGGAACCATGCTACTACTGCTATGGGAGTTTCTCTAATCAACAACCATCACTTAAGAACTATAGTGATGATACAACGCTTTACCTCATGCTGCCGAGGCCCATCCTATACCTTGCCGTGATATAGGAAGCTAACTCACTAAGTGGATCCACTAGTCTATGCGAAAATGATTCATCTAAAAAGTATGATCCTTTTTTACCCATGATGGCTACATGGTTTATGGAGACTTAGGTTAATATGAACTCGCATCCCCATATCGGTGCTCAATACTACTCCCAAAAATATACTTAGTTCTTTATGTTTAAAAACATACTTCTTCTGTGATTTGAGATTAGTGCTCAAAAATTTAGCTCAAAGGCTATCTTGGAAATATCAGTTTCCCTGCTTGCTTCATTTAGAAAGCTATTTCTCTTTTCTGAAAACTAGCCCGAAGGCTCTTTGAAAATCTCAGTTTCCGTTCTTACTTAAATGTGAAAACATTTTAAGTCTCTTTGGGAATACTTAGTCCTCATATACTTTTGAAGAAATGAACTTAGACTCTTTACTCTTTGCTTAACTTTGAACTTTAAGTCTTAAAACAAAGTCTAAACATTTATAAAAGACTTTTGAGAATTTTGAAGGTCTTCCCTTAACTTGACTCTTGACTTCTCTTGACTTTGATCCTAACTTTCCTTGAATTGAATTATGGATTCAAGGTTCATGATCTCATGTTTATGGATGATTTCATGATGTTTAGATGTACCTGAAAGTGTTAGAATCAACTAGGAAATATAGGTACATCACTTAGGAACTAGTACGAAAAGGTGGGGGAAGAATGGGGAGAACTGGCGTCCCTGGCGCTCTGAGAGGTGCGGGGCGCCAGCCCACAAACTTCAGAAGTCTAGCTGGGGCGCGCTGGCTGGCGTGTCGCCCCAAGGGGTGAACTTCAAAGCCCCTTTTGGGGCACGCTGGCTGGCGCGATGCCCCACCCCCTTGCCCAGGTTTTTGACGATTTTTCTTCTCCGTTTTTCAACTCTAAACCCTCTAAACCTCAATGGTTCTTTCCCCAAACACTTAGAATCACTTATACCTCCATTATAGATCATATTCTACTAAAAAAAACTCAACTAAAACATGAATCAATCTCAAGAAAACTCCAACAACTCAACCCACAAGAATTCAAATGAATATCATCAAGACTCAAGGAATTTACTTTCAAATCAAACATATTTCACTTGATTGAATCATGATTGGCACGTGGGCGAAGTAACCCAATGCTATGTGATCTCACATACCTTGTAGGGATCACCCCCGACGAATTCCACAAGTTAAACTTCGACGATCTTGGCGATTCTTCTTCTTTCTCCTCTTCTTTTCTCTTCTCTCAAAACCCTAACCCTTCTTCCAAAAGCGTAAACTGATCTAATTAAGCTTAGGCCCCTAATTAATTACAAAAAAACGAATCAAAATAAAAGGGTAAAGAAAAGACCAAACTACCCTTTAAAAATCCGGATTGGACTTTCCTTATTTGAACAACCCAAATTCCAAAGGGCATAACTCACTCATATGAACTCGGATTTGCGTAAACTTGGCGGCGTTGGAAAGATCCTTCCAAGAGCTTTGCAACCATATCTGGAAGTACACCTAACTCATCCTGATCTAGGAATTATGGCCGTTTGAAGTTGACCAAAACTCAACTTTTCCTAACTTTAACAAATTTCCAGATTTTAATTCTTTCCAAACATGACTATTTCCAATTGAAAGCTTCTTCCTAGTTATATCAAATTGCGAGATGTTACACTAGATGATGAGTACCCGTGTGCGCACGGACCCAATATTTATCTATTTGTATTTTGTATAAAATTATATGTTTGATTGAAAATTTGGAAGTTGTGGAAACTTATTTATTGATTAGTAATAGCATGTCGTTACACTGTTAATATACATACATTGTTAAAAGTATTGCCTAGGGGAAGCATTTTGTTTGAGTTGTTGGTATGCACACATTAATGATTGCACAGATGCCTGTGGATACATGCATACTATTTATGTATGCCATAATAGTAACGCAGCCAAATACTATGTCACAAATATTTGGTTCTTCGAAATTGGCTAACATATGGCTACTATGTCGTTGGTAGCCATTTGAAACTTCATAGTTACTATTACTGTTACAGTGTCGTGTTTGACAAAATACATGTCGACTCTGTTGTTGACGATCATTTACTTGTTCACAGTTTTCATTGTATTGTCGTGTGACGCCTTGCTTGACAAATACCAGTAGAGACATTAATAATGAGTTGCTTGTTAATTAAAGTAGAAGTGTTTAAATAATGAAGGTAGAGAGGGTAGTAGCAGTAGAATTGAGCTAGATGGGTGACGTACCTTTTAAGGTATCAGGCTTGTAGCGTATATTCTTGATTTACTTCAATCTAGATTTTTAAAACGACAACGCAATGTGGCAGAAAGAAAGCAGTTTGAGGTCTTCTTTGCTTCAAAACCCCCCGGGAAAATCAAATGATATAATAAAATGTTAAGTACAGTAAAACTAATTAAGACAACTACTATCTTTCAACCTCAGTGACAGAATCTTTAATTTGTTCTATTTGCAATGGTTCAACTAATGGAACTAATAAATGTGAACATGGAGCTTAAAGAAATGTAAAGATTATTTAATTGAATTTATTTATCAATTTGAGTAAGCTTACAATATCAAATTCCAAAATAATTTTAGACTTCAAAGTTTGAGGAATATTTGTGGAAGCATTTTATATTACCTTATCAAAAGAAGTACAAAAGGAAACAACATATGTTTTCCCGAGGGACAACTCAATAACTCACAGTCCACAATTTGACGTACAAGTCAAAGTTCAAATTATGAAGCTGACTATCTAGTTTAATCTTTAACTATAACGAAAGAGGAAAAAACACCAAATAAAAATGATGACTCCTTAGCATATTTTTAGTTGTCGAGTATTAACTTGACACACAAATAATACATAAATGATAATTTTACTTTGAAAAAATACCTTGAAAAATGACTAATAGCAAGAATACATTAGAAACTAAAGTGATAAATTTTCTTAATTTTTTAAATTGCAAGATGAAGATCCAAAACAGGTAAGTTAACTATCAATGAGAGAAGAATAAAAAGTTATCAAGACACATAACCAAATTCATTAGATGCCTAAATAGAAACTCACTCAAACGAAGGAAGAATATCTTAAAAAAATATATAGGTCAGCAACATAAAAAATAATAAAAAAAAGAGTAAATATATAGGAGCAACATAAGAAAAATAATCACAGAAAGAGTACTTGAAAATGACAATAGAGATGAATGGAAGATGCAAGTGAGACAGAATGGGAAAAAATAAATAAAAGAATACTGCAATTCCTCCCACTTCCTCTAAAGAGTGGAAAATAGAAGAGGTGTTGAAGCTACATCAATAGGTGTCCCAAGGTAAGAAACTGGAAAAACTGCAATTACTACTCCTACTGACACGTAAATTTGCAGGCATAAATTAGAGAGAGTTGAATAGTCACAATTGGCCTCAAATATGAATTGAATGACAGGAAGCAAACATGTTGATATTCATTTTGAACTCACTCTTCTAATATAGTAGAAAGAATTTGTTCCAAGTCAGTAGTTAAGATGATATTTATTCCACTTTTAAAAATTTCAAGGGGTTATAAAACTCCCACAAATATAAAGTGTGTGCTTGGAATTTTGTGTAAAGTTTAGGTTGGGATTTAATCATGCATTTTCCCTTTTATTTATTTGAAAGTAAAAAACTAATAATTATTTATTTATGTTGAAAATATAGTCAATATTTACATTTTATTATCACTAGTAATCTATGATGATAATGAATTTATCAAACATATTCCTCAGGATGCTTCCACTTCAAAATTTCTATAAATCTCAAATAGTTAAACGTTACTTCTCAACACTTAGCCAATAATCGAATTTGTCACTTCAAAGTTTTATATATGATACAATAATTTTTCTTTCCGATAAGCTACATTATATTTATTAGGTGAATGTGTTTTTTAAATGCAAAATGATGGTATTTAATAACAAATGTGAGATTCAAAATTTTGTTAATTTTAAAAAAAATTGTTAATTTTTGCTCAGATTATTATAAAGTTGGCTTGAGATCAAGAACATTAATGTAAAACAAAATCAAACAAGCAATAGAGAATCACATATCAATACGATTTTTTTTAGATAAACTCAAAATAGTACAATCTAATAATATTATGATCCAAAACAAGAAAGACAGAAGAGACTCAAAACACATAACAAAACAATGGATGGTAGTTAGTCTTGAAATATCACTTGCATTTAAGAGCACTCTTGATCTTATGAATTGGGTGTGAGATGAGTGCATTTGCTTCTTTGACCAACTCCATAGAAATAGTTGTAGCTGGAAAGATGTTCCCCATCATTTGAAAGCTGATAGTCACCAACGATCCACCACCGAACCCATTATTCATCTCCCCAGAAAACAATCCGGGACTATTGTTATTCCATTTGAGAAGAGAGTCACACAAGAAGAGTCCCCCTCTTTCATCACCGTATTAATTTCTTGTGAATCAATTGTAGCATAAACAAAAAGAGATCCAGTTGCATCCATGCAAGTATCTTGCAAGATCACTTGATTAGCACCTGAATCATCCCCCAACATGTCCGAATCAAAAGAAAATATTATTTATAAATTAACAATTAATTTTAAAAACTAATTCAGTCATGTTTCCAAAAAAAAAAAAAACACAACAATTAACCACTCACATGAGGAAAAAGAAGAGAAATGTTACTATCGACAATTTGACCCTTAGAAATAATGATCATTCATTTCATGGGACAAGTATTGGACAAGACATCCCACTGGCTCCTTATTTGTTCATTAGTGAGGAATTTGAACAAACGTTGGTGTTTCACTGGTAACTAGATTGACTTTGTAGCACTTAAAACCACACCAATTGATTCACCAAGGTCACTAATATTCGTCCTCATCATTAATTTGGAATTTTCTTCATTTGCTAGTTGAATTATTTCCCAATAGTGAGCGGTTGCACAAACCCCCGCACAAAAATTATGCATCATGCGTTGAGCCAACATCCTTATACCTCTCTCACCACTTAAATCAATTGCCACAAATAAAGCTACATCAAAATCAATTCTTTTTAATATTCAAAAGTATAAAAAATAAATAGCACAATAATTGAACCTCTATGCATGATTACCTATGGGATCAACAATTGGCTTCATCACTTTCTAGAACTGATATTGTCTTTGCAAAGTAGCCATCCACCTTTGAGCACCAAATCCAGACCAGACTTTATCAAAGGGCGATACCAATCTTGGACAAGATTTTCATTATTTTCCAGTGTGCTCAATCCAAGTAACCTGAAAATATTTCATCAATATTACAAAATCACTAGAGATAAAAATATGAGCTTGCATGAAATGTTAACTTAATTATTAATTAAATAAAATTGCCATTATTGGAGACAACTTAGAAAATTCAATCATTAAATAAATAAGTCAATCACAAGGAATGTATCCTCAAAAATGATTTCTAGTGGTCTTGCCAATAAATATGGAAGGGGGGAGTGTGCAAAATATTTAGGTCTTGCATTTGGTATGATGCGAGGATACAAGGAAACAAAAAGTTGCAGAAAAATTAATGTATCTAAATATATTAATTTGAAAGAGAGCATAAAAAAATTAGACAATTAGAATTTTATTGCATGGTTAGAAGGTGATGATTAATAAAAGAAATTCTTTATCGAGGAAGAATATAGCCTGTTTCAAACAATTACTAAATAGTTGCATTACTCAAAGCTAGAAGGAAGTTGATCTTTCTCATTCCGAATAAATAGAGAAAAATTCAGATAGAGAACAAAGCACTACAATGGATACATAGATTGTATTATAAAAAAAATCAATAAAAAAAATCAACAATAATAAAATTAATAAAATATGAGCGATCTAGCTCATTGAATTTCAAATAATATAAGGGCCTATGGGATGCAAAATAAAAAGACAATTTATTTTGAATTATCTGACAATAACCATTTGACATATCTTGTAAAATACAGCCAGATGGGAGCCTCCGACAATTTTCAATTTCGCTCTCTTGTGAACCTTCTTGAATTCTGTCAATAGACACATCGACGATAGCCCAGATACCTTCAGCATGTTTCTTACAGTAGTGAAGAAATTGTACTTCGCGAACAGAAACTAGGTCAGAAATGATTTGCAATTCGGTTTTAATATGCAAATTATTACTTTGAAGTTGTTAGTGCATGAAATAATAATATAAATAAGATATGTAATTTTCATCAAAATAATAAGTAAATAGAAATACCAATAGCAGAGAACCGCTCTTATTTCCACCTATGCCAGTGGAAATCACATCAGTAGTATATGTTTTTCCAACAATGCATGGAAACATCTCTACCCACTGCCTCTGCATATATACAATACAATACATAACAAAAAATAAAAATATAACATGTCAACACATACTTGTCTTCATCACTTGAAGTTAAATTTGATTGATTAAAATAATATGCAACAACTAATTGAAGCACCACTAAAAAAACTAATAAAAAAATATGTCAAATATAGTAAAAGTAAAAGTACGACTAATTAAAAAGAATAAAAGATAAAAAGAACTAATTATTCACGTCAAATAAGGGGTAGGTGGTAAGGAGATGATAGTTCTTAAAAATGAGGCAGAGGAAAACATTGAATTTAAAATGAAGAGCCTACTTACCTTATCCATCAGTTTATTCATCAATGCCAAACTGGTGTCAGCCACTGTACCCGATTCCCTTGTGGCTTCCGTTGTGAAATGCTCAGGTTTCGTACCAATTAATGGGGTAAACAATCGAGCATATTCCTTAATATTTAACATTTCTCCACCTCCATCCAAACTGCTAACCCAAAGAGGTTTATCATTCTCATACAACCTAAAAAGCTCATTCAGGGAATCCATAGCAAGATTCAATATCACCATCTTATCATGCACTACATCTTTATTAAATAAGCTTAATTTGTACGCTTGGGCGGTAAGCCTCTTAACTTTATCTTCCAATTGGTCATGCTCAATCTTTATTTGATTCTCATCAATGTTTTCTTTACAATTGTCACGAATTGAATTTTCCATATGCTCTATGCGAAGCTTGCCATTTTCTTGCTTCAGAGTCTTATTTTCGTACAATACCAATTGCGACTGATAAAATAACACAATTCATTTTTATAATCAATTATACAAATTTCGCATAAGAAAAACATAAATTAAGGGAATGAAATGTGATATGCATCACCTTCATTTGGGTTCTTTTATTCTGGAACCAATTTTGCACCTGGTTGATGTCCATGGATAATTTTGTTGCAAGTTCTAGTCGTACTTTTTTGTTAGGAAGTGAATTCTTTTTGAAAAACCTATTCCCAATGGTATAAACAATGATAAAAAAATCAAAATTAACATAAGCAAATAAACAAGTACAAAATAAATTAGGATTATACTTACGTTTCAAGCTCTTGAATCTGATTGGCATTATGCCTAATGGGTTTCTTCCTCTTCGATGATGATTCACCATGTTCATCTACAGATGCACCACCAGTTATCTTGTTACCGGTAGAACTTCTCTCTATTTCTTCCTCTCTAGATCCTCCTATCACAACATTAATCGAACTTTCTCTTCTCTCATTCATGTCACTTTGACCTTCCATCTTTTATTTCTGAATAAATTTAAGATTGTATCAATTCAACTCAATATCATGCATATGTTTAGAATACACCTAACAAATAACAACCTTGTTAACTCTCCACAAAATAAAAAACATTAGACTTGGAGATCATTAAATGCTGATGTTTAGAATACAGACATACAAGGTATATATGGAGTAATTAATTTAATGAATTTACAAAAATCTTGCAAAATAGGAACAAAAAGGATAGAATAGAAATGAAGAATTAATTAGCATATCAATTACTAACATAGAATGACAACACATCTTGCTTAGTACTTGGAGAAATCAATGGGAAGACTCAAGAATACAACTACTTGATTAACTTAGTGAAGCAATTTTAGAATGGTCTGAAAAATATGATTAGTAGTAGCTATATATACTACAAGTTTTCTATAGTTTGGAAGGAAAAATGAGTTAAGTTTGAGTTGTTTCCTACTCACTTACCAAAAGATAATGATAAAGATGTTTGACCAATTGACATAATACATAAATATACTCTTTTAGTGTCACGCCTTGAGCCTGCACCCTGAATGTGGCTGGCACTCGAGAACCATTGCTGGCCCCAAGCGAACCCTTGGCCCAGCTTACTTACTCAGTGGAAGACTTTACTCAAGATAAATATACTTTAAAAGAATAACTGAACTGCTCAATAAATAACTTAGAATGTAACAAATAACATTTACTGCCAAGTGGCAACTCAAGTCTCAACTTAACTAAAAAGGGAACGTAAAGACTCATGAACAAACATCAACTAACTCTGTCTATGAAGCCTCTAAAGAACTGAGATGGACGTCGGGACAAGACCCACGATGTCCTAATGAACTAAAATACTGAAAGCAATAAAAAGGATCCTCCAAAAAGCTAGGAGGCTCACCAACTGACTCTGAGTGCTTAACTAGATCAACGATGCGCTGAATGATGAGCTTGGTTACTTGTGTCTGCATCATAAAATGACGCAGGCCAACTGGCATCAGTACATTGAATGTACGAGTATGCGAGTTGGAATGCTAAACATAACATAGGCTTGAAAATAATCTGAAAGAAACACTTACCTTGGCTTTACTCAACTCATGAATAACTTAACTTAATATAAAGCAATAAAACACATGCAATATGTAAGAAAGCTTTTTAAAACAGTAGAAAGCAATTCAACTTTACTCATATAAAAGTAATATAGTTTCTATGGGAGTTTCTCTAACCGACAACCACCACTCTGAGCCTAAGTGGTGATACAACGTCTTGACCACGCTGCCAGAACTATCCTATACTTTGTTGTCATATAGAACGCCTTAACTAAGTGGATCCACTAGTCTATGCTAAAAACATCTTAAGGAGTCATCTAAAAAGTATGATCCTATACTACCCATGATGGCTACATGGTTTATGGAGACGTGAGTTATATGTACTCAAACTCGTCCCCATATCGGTGCTCAATACTACTCCCAAAATATACTTAGCTCATATGTTTGTAAAAACAAAACTCTTTCTTTGGTTTGAGATAATTACTCAAAAACTTAGCTTTAAACCTCTCTTGGAAATCTCAGTTTCCTTTCTTGCTCAAATGTGAAAACATTTTAACTCTTGGGAATACTTAGTTCCCATATAATCTTGAAGAATGAACTTTACTCTTACTCTTTATTGAAAACTAGCTCAAAGGCTCTTTTGGAAATCTCAGTTTCCTTTCTTGTTTAAATGTGAAACCATTTACACATAGTCCTGATATACTTTTTTGAACAAATGAACTTCAAACTTTACTCTTTACTCAACTCAAAACTCAAGTCTTAAAACAAAGTTAAAACATTTGTAAAAGACTTTTGGAAAACTCTATGAACTTCTCTTGACTTGACTCTTAACTTTCCTTGAATTGAATTATGGATTCAAGGATTGTGATTTGTGATAGGAAAGATCTCATGATGTTTAGGAATGATTTTAGATAGCTAAACATGAGAAATGATCAAGAAATCACTGTCTGAAAGAAGGTCCGCAACGCGGAGATGCATTTAAATATTTGGTCGCAAAATAAATTTTGAGGCAGAGAGGTCCGTCACCTCTCCGCTACGCTAAGAGAAAGTTATACTTTTGAGGAACAAGTCTGCGACGCGGATCTGGTACCCAATTTCTGCCCGACTTGTTCCTTCTTCGTTTTCTAACCCCAATTTGCCTAAACTCGGTTCTTTTTCTCAAATTCCCTTTAGATTCAGATACCCAGTATGCATACACAAGAATCTAACTCAAACAAGTCAAGGAAACAACATTTTAACCTCAAGGAACTCCTCAATCTCAACCTAACTCAATAACGAAGGCCAATTTTGAGAACACCATTCAAGATTCATCAAATTTCAACTTTCTAGAACAAACTTCGCTGAAATAACATGATTGGCGCGTGGGTGAACGAACCCAACACTGTGAAAGACTCACAAACCTCGTAGGGATCACCCCTTGACGAAATCCACGAGCCTAGCTTCAAGAACTTGAAGATTCCTTGCTTCTTCTCCTCTTCTTTTCTCTTATCTCAAAACCCTAACTTGTTTCTCAAAAGCGTAAACTGAATCCAATCAATTTAGATCCCAACTTAATTACCAAAAACAAAATTAATTATTTGGGTGGTGAAAAGACCACAATGTCCTTCTAAAATCCGGATTGGACTTTCCTTATTTGAATAACCCAACTTCCAATGGGCATAACTCACTCATACGAACTCGGAATCATGCAAACTCAGCTGTGTTGGAAAGATTATTCCAGGATCTTTCCTACGATATCTGGTAACATACCTAAATCATTATGAGCTAGGAGGTATGGTCGTTTGAAGTTTACCAAAAACTTAAACTTAACTTAACTTGACCAATTTTCTAGATTTTTATTATTTCCAAAAATCACTCTTTCTAATTCTAGCTCTTTCTTGTTCTTTCAATTTGAACTTTATTTTATATTTATGTCCTCCAACTTTGACTGTGCACAAGTAGACACTTGAACTTGTATAAAATATATAATATGGAATATCATTACTATTTATTATATATTAAATAATTACATATTATTGCATTATGATGGGATGATGCAGATAGAGGTCTTAAATTGAACAGGCACATCTGTTCATGAAAAAAACATGATTGTTATGAAAAGTCATTTGTTCATGAAAGAACATGACTCATATGAAAAGTTATTTGAGCATGAAAGAACACGAATCTTATGTAAAGTCATCTCTTAACTTCTATAAATATAAATATTCTCTTGAAATAGCCTAAGAAAATTTTTCATGTATAAACATAGGGCTTTGTTGTATTCTGAAGGGATTTGTTTGTATTTTCCCTAATATGTATACATCAATATCTCTTTAAAGAAAGTGATTACACGCCTCAAAGTCTTCTTCTTCTTCAATTTATATTTCCGATTATTTTTGTCCAACAATTATGTTATTGCTCCAAGACATCAATATTTGCTAAACACCTCAGAAATTTCTCTATTAAGATCCTTATAATTCTTCGTAGGTATATAGATTTATACTGGGTGATTTTGTCACAATCTAAAAAATAGACGTGATGACACTTGTCTATCGTTACTAAGACAAATTAGCCTCAACCCAATAGAATCGAAAGAAATGTAGAAAGATAAAGCAAGAACAAGATAAAAACAGAAAACTTATTCATTTTATTAAAACCCCAAAACCCGGTTGTTCCGTGTACAAATGATGAGTCTGAGATTCGGACTCATTTATGGCTTTATTTACAATGATTTAGAGTCCTCAGATACTTATTTTGTGCCAATAACTGATGAAACACCATTGATCTCCAGGTATATGGATTGAGGAACAAAGCATGGACACTAATTTGCAAAAAGGAACAAAGCGAGTTGAAAGAACGAAGAAATGAAAGCCTGGTGATCGCCAATTCCCTTTGGCGAGTCGCCGAATGGCTATTTGACTGCCTAAAGTTCCAGTGTGCCAAGCCATGAAGGAGAAAACCAAATTGGTGAGAGAAAAGAGTAGTCGGCAAGTCGCCGAGTGGTTCCGTGATGCAGTGTTGGATCGCCCAAAGTTACAGACCTGGAGGATGCTGAAAGCCAAGGCAAAAAAGCGATGGAATTGACCAAAAGGCGGATCGCTGAGTTGATCAGCGAGACCGACTTACTGCGCCGAGTGGCCCTTCCCAGCACATTTTTGGCAACTATAAATATATTTTTGAACATTTAGTTTAGAATCTAATTAATCTTTTTATCATTAGCAAGTATCATATTTTTGAATAGTTTGAACTTTGAGTGTTGAGACAAGTTTTTCCGATAGCATTGAAGAATTGAAGTTTTTCACTTTTGAGAAATTGGAAGTGGTCTTTGAGATTCATCAACTTTGACCATTGTAAGGACGAAATTAATCTTACCTAGTTGATGGAAACTCAATTTGATACCAATTTTTATTTTTTTATAATGTCTAGCTAAAACCCCAATTCTTGGGGTGTGATTATGGGCTGATTTAGTTTATGGGTATTGCTAATTGTTAGTCTAAATGCTGTTTAGAAGTGATTTCCATAAATAATTGTAGTTTAATTTAAAGAATTATAGTTGCAAATGCAGTTCTACCTTTGTGTTTTTGGCTTGCTCGAGAGAGAGGTTTTAAAACCAAGATTATTGATTGATGATCTGTGGGTATTGGGTTGTGAAGGGTTCAGCTCGAGAGAGTGAATCCTAAACCCTTTTCCATATATTTAGCTCGAGAGAGTGAATGGACTAAGGCGTAGGCCTTGTCGATGTTCGAGAGAATCGACTTGATTCGGGGTAAATTGCTCGAGAGAAAGTTTACCTCCTCTATAGTCTAGCTTATTCACTAATATTCAACTATTTCCTAACAGTTGCAATTACCCATTTGTCTACATTAGCCTATAATCAAATCACATCCCAAGAACCCATCTCATTATTATCATTTTCGTATTGTTTGCTGCTGTTGTAGTTGATAATTAAAACCAAAACCCCCCTATTTCACATTCGTGTCACCCCCTGATTTGAATTATGTTTTTATTTCGTAAATGTCTATTCCTATGACTGACTTGATCACATTTGTACTTTCCTATTGAGTCTTAAACACGTACCACTCCCTGTGGGATTCGACCCCAACTCATTTAGTTGGGTTATATACTGATTAGCTATCGTTGACACTTAGAATTAGATGAAGTGTCTTTGAAACGTTAAAATAAAAAATGGTGCCGCTGCCGGGGAGTGGTGTTGGTTAAGATTCCTTGGTTAAGTTGAATTTTTTTTTTAGTCATAGTTGAATCTACGTACTTTTGGTTTTGGTTTGTGTGTTGCTGTTTTGAACAGAGGAAATGAGTGTGAACGGAAGCAATGATATCTAAGTTGGCCACCAAGATGACATCGGAAACCTCAACGATGTCAATGAGCCTAATGTTAATGACCCTCATCTAATGTGTGGAATTGGTGCCATTCCCTTGCATCTGACTGAAGGGAACGTTGTGTTCCATATTACAAGTACTATGTTGCAGCTCTTACAATTGAAAGGGTTGTTTGGTGGGCTGGCTCATGAGGATCCCTATGAGCATATTAGAAACTTTGTTGAAGTTTGTGGGCCGTTCTCCTTCAAGAACATATCCCAAGAGTCGGTTCAGTTGAGGTTGTTCCCATTTTCTTTAATGGGTGAGGCATGTAATTGGCTGGCTGAATTGCCACGAGACTCAATCACTTTGTGGGAAGAGCTTGTCACCGCATTTCAAGTGCGATGTTTTTCCTCCTTCGAAGATGATGACTCTTCGGGACAACATTCAAAGCTTCAAGCATTTGGAGGGTGAACCAATTCATGAGACTTGTCTATGATTCAAGAAGTTGGTGCTGCAATTCCCAACTTATGGTTTGCCCAACAACATTTTGCTGCAATATTTTTACCGAAGCCTTGATTCGGTGAACAAGGGTATAGCTGATCAACGTTCTTCGAGAGGTTTGGTGCAACAACCTTACGTTATAGCACCCCAACTTTAGGATGGTATGACCACAATTAATCGGGCTTGGTACACCCGTGAGGATCATGTCTCCTCTCTCACTTTTAAATTGACCAAGGAGTAGCTTTAGAAAGATCAAGAGAGGGACCAAAACATGACAAAGATCATGACGCAACTTGACATTTTGTCCAAAAATGTCATGGGAGCTGGTGCAAGAAATGTCAATGCTGTGGGTGTTGGGTGTGTTAATCCCGATGAGGCCAAGTCTTAAGCGTTGTACAACGAAGAGGTGAACTTCCTAGCCAACCAAGGAGGTGGTTATCATTCAAACTACCTGAGGTAGGGTGGTAACCAAGGTTGGAACAAGGATGAAGGCTGGAAAGATCGTGATAAAGAGTGGAGGGATTGTAACCCCACTTAGAAGGAAAGGGATGGGGAGAAGGACATGTACATTCCTCCCCACAAGCATCAATAGTCAAAGGATTTGAGGGTGGCCGGTCTGAGGAAATGCTATCTTGTATTCTCAACAAGGTTGAGGGGTCTGATACAATTTTGAAGGAGATGAAGGAAGATGTGTCGACCCTTAGCCAGACGGTTACCTCTCATTCCGTCTCTATCAAACAGTTGGAGACCCAGATGGGTCATATTTTGTCTCATTTAAACTCGAGACAACAAGGGGGGTTGCCTAGTGACACTATGGCCAACCCTAAGAATGAAGTTTGAGTGAGGACTTGTATCGTGCAACAACGTTAACTAAGGCACTTCTTGGGAGGCAACACAAGTTTTATTTGCTTTCTTTTTGTTTTTGAAATAATCGTGTGTTGATTTTGTAGGTTGAAGTGTAGAATGTGTTTGAAAAGTGCAGGTTGGCGAGAAAAATGTCCAGTCGACAAGCCCGACTTGGACCGCCGTTGGACTCAAGAAATTCTAAAGTTGGAGTCTGTAAAACTCGGCGAGCCCAGGAGAAAATCGGCGTATCGCCAAACAGGTTGGCGCTCTCGACCTTTTCCACCATTTGGACCCCTAGATTAACTGGAGGTCCTGTAAAACTCGGTGAGGTAAGTGCCCACTCGGCGTGTCGTCGAGTTGTTCAGGGACCAAGACTTATGTCGCCGAATAGGTGGGAACTGGATGGTTTTAAAAGCCAAAGGTTTAAACTTTCAAAATCTTTCACATTCCCTCACTTTTTAACTTTCCAAAATCACACCCGCACTATAGTTTTTTTATATTTTTGCATCATTACCGATTTTTAGTGATCGATTGTGTGTTCAGAGTTGGATATCTTTGCCGCCTAGCATTTCAACTTATTTATTAGGCATTAAAGGTTGGTTTTTCCAAGCCCTGAACTTGTAATTAGCGATTTTTACTCATTTGCAATGGCTTGATCTTAGTGATGTGTGCTAGGCCTCTCTGAATCATAAATATGTGATTATTTGCCGAATTATATTTGAATATCTTGGCTGAAATGATTAATTGTTGATTTCCTGAATTTTCGTACGTTAAAATTGGTCTAAATTGTTGGGTTGTGCTTAATTGTTGTTAGGTATAGTCGGGTGAAGTTTGAGTAACCTTTAGTTGTGGTAAATGACGTATTTTACCCGATGATGGAGTGGTTGACATCATTCCTATGGGCGACAGTCATCAAATGGCCAAATTTGGCCAAACTGAGAGAAGTCTAAGTATCCCGGGGGCATGGGTAGTATGGGTCTAAGTCTAATTGAATGAGTGCATGTTTTGATTTTTTTTCGGGGGCTGCGAGGTTGATTTTAGAAGTTAGGGTAGAAAGTAGGCACATTGGGCCGTTCGGCGAGCTGGGTTGAGCTCGTCGAACCACTCGGCGGTTCGCTGAATTCCCCTTGATCGCCTTTAATTTAATGCTAATCTTGAGTTTTGGTTCTGTAACTTTCGGCGAGAAGCCTGAGTTCGCCGAGTGCACTTGGCGACTCGCCGAAAGTCTTCTTTAATCGCCCCTTCTGCCCCTCTAACCCCTAAAATGAACTGTAACTTTCAGCGGGCTTGTCTTTGCTTGCCGAATGTTGTTGGTGATTCTCCGAAAGGCCCCTCCCATCGCCGACATGCCAATTTTTCTGAAAATTTTTGAGCCAAACTTTTCGGCGAGCCCGATTTAGCTAGCTAAAGTGATTCGGCGAGTCTGTCTGCAACTATTTTTCTACAACTTTTATTGAACTATTCGTAAATTTCTATGATGCTTTTTCAGATATGGCTAGACCAAAAGAGGCTGGTAGAGATATGCCGCCCCGCAAGAGGGCCAAGGGGATCAAAATCAACGAGGATGCAGTTGCATCCAAGGTTAATGCTACCAAACTTCCCACCACAGGTGGGAAGGGAAAAGGAAAGGAAAAGGCACCTGCACCTGCATCACCGGAGGTCAGCTCTGATAGTGACGGGATCTATGCCACTCACATCACCACTTTTAAGAGTGAGGGTGAGCACCAGGATCCTCAGGCTACCACTTCTGAGCCTGAGGATGATGAGCTACTAGCAGCCCAAAGGGTGGACCAGCGATCCAAAGGATGAATGATTCGTCCAGGATCAGGACTCCCCAGGCCACCACTACTTCTCCTGCTCTAGCACAGGGTGTGGTCCTACCACCACTGGAACAGGGTCCTCCTCCACGGTCTATGAAAAGATTGAAGATTGAGGGTTGAATACCATTATAGAGGAGAAGAGGCTGTCTACTGATGGCGTCATAGACAGGTATCTGGAGATCATGAGCTTCTTGATGTCCCACAAGTTCCAGCTGTTCACCCGACCCCGAGGCTCTTATGTTTCAAATTGGGTTCGGGAGTTCTACATTGCTTACGGAGCCCTGGTGCCACAAGGGAAGAAGCCGACAACCAAATTCAAGCCGGTTGACTATGCGGTTGTCAAGGGTAAAAAGGTAAAATATGATAGTGATGCTATCAATGCAGTCCTTGGGGTTTCAACACGAATTGAGGATGACTACCAATATAAGATCAAGATAAAGACGTTACAAAACATGAAGAAGTGGTTGGCTCCTCTGATATCAGATGGTACTCCCAAGTGGCTCGAGGTTAGAGCCCCTATTGAGAAGAAGGACCTAAATATAGCAGGAAGGTTCTGGTTTAGCTTCATCAGCAGCACTATCATGCCATCCCAGAATGAGTCGAGTCTACGCCACGCCAGAACAGCCTATCTTGGTTGCATTATTGATGGGACAAGGTTGAACATGGGGATGATTATTGCACAAGAGATGATCATGAGGGCCAAGCAACACCAAACTTCCTTCCCCCCCTTTCTGGTGTTGATCACCGAGCTGTGCATGCAAGCTCGTGTGCCTAGAGATGAGAAAAATGATGTGGAAGTGACTCCCACATCCTGTACCGACATCTGGAGGATCGAGGCGGAGTATTTGAAGGATGAGGCAGAAAAGAAGAAGGCAGCCTCGGTGGACTCTTCCCCGATTGACTCTTCCCCGGTTGTTGATACTCAGACACCACCTGCAGAGGAAATATTGCCTACTCCGGCCCTTGGGCCTTCATGTACATCTAGTGTTGTTCCTTCTGTTACTCCCAGTTCCTCTGCAGCTCCCTTGCCTCCTAGGCCCACTGCTGCTGCTGCCCGACCTCCACTCACCCAGGCTGCCTTACTACGGATGGGGCAGCTAGCCCATTCTGCTGATAGACGCGCCTCTAAGCTTGAGGTCACTATTCCTGGGATGATTGAAACGGCTCTTGTTGCTGCTGTGACACCTATGAGTGCGAATATTGATGCCCTTGCGGCCCGGATAGCGGTGTGTGAGCAAGGCCAATGGGCTACTGATAAACGACTCTAAAGGTCATGATTGCTGCGCTGAGGAAGGATGTGGACTAGCTGAAGTCTACCGACATGTCTATGATCTTCTGGACTGTGGAGATTCCCGATATTCCAGTTGATTTGGATGTGCCTCCTACTACCATCAGAGATGGGGTTTGAGCTGAGGAGGTAGCTGCCGCCGAGTCTGAGGCTGAGAGCGATGAGGAGCAGCTTGGTATAGATGAGGAGACCACTTTCGAGGGACTTACAACAATTAAGAAGGCTATGGTGGATTCAGCCGTACAAATCTCACTTGCAGACACACCTATGGCTGACCCTAGTGGAGCCGGAAGTGCTGATGATGCTACTCTGGGCACTGATGCCCGACAGATGGAGAGACTGTGTAGACAAGACTTTTCTTTACCTCCCTCTCTGTAATTTTTATTCACTTTTTGGATATTTTATTGCATTTGAGGACAATTTTTTTTTTGTGGTGGGGTGAGGTATTTCCATACCTACCTCTTGTGATTATTACTCTTTGTTTATATATTGGGTTTCGTGCTGTAAATTGTGTTTTGGCACTATTTTGTGGATGTTTGAGCTTGTGGCTCCTTGTGTTAATTGCAAATGGTTTTTGGACCCTTTTGAATTTTTTTTGCCACCTCTTGTGTATTTAATTGTGGTTGTTCTTGTGCAAATTTGAGTATCGGTCATGATCAATACCGATGACTTGAATAGTTCTCTCAATCGAACAAAAATGAGTGTGCGGCTACGATGAGGCCAAATGAAGTTGCATAGGCTATATGTGGATTTTTTGCATCTCATTGTGACTAGCCGATTATCGAATTGAGTCTTTTGTGATGAACATTGCACACTAGCAAAAGTGTGGAGTCTTGTTTGATATTGGTGCCAATGCCTTGTGTGACGAGCTTACCATGAACCTTGTGTGATGACACCTAGAATTTTCCCCGTTGATCCGGTTGACTAAGTGATGCAAGCTCTTGAAATGATCTTAGGCAATAATTTTGAA
This sequence comes from Solanum acaule, assembly GCA_036250505.1. NCBI lineage: Eukaryota > Viridiplantae > Streptophyta > Magnoliopsida > Solanales > Solanaceae > Solanum > Solanum acaule. The sequence continues at coordinate 44,691 of JAJOOR010002085.1, read as the reverse complement.
GAGTGAAACAATTAGACATTATAGCTCTTTTGTGGCCAACCTTGTGAGTGTGTGAACTTTGCTTGAACATCCTTTGAGCCTTACCCTTTTCTTGGAAGAAACTTGAGCAAATGAGACCTATTTTATTCCCTTTGTAACACCCAAAAAAAAAAATCAAACTAAGACTCGAACCGTTCTTCGTAGTGAGTGTGATTTTACCAAGGAATTAAAAATTTTGTTGAGTGTTAAGGTCACTAGATGTAGCACCTTGAGTTCCAAAGAGAGCTAAATTGAAAATAGCAAAATCTGAAATTTTGCAAGTTAAGCTAAATATGAGTTTTGGGTCGACTTCAAATGACCATAACTCATATCTCAGGATAATTTAGGTATGATACCAGATACCGTAGGAAATATCTTTGAATAATCTTTCCAACGCCTCAGAGTTTGCTCAGTTTTGAGTTTTTTTGAGGGAGATATGTCCATTCGAAGTTGGGCTGTCTAGATAAGGAAAGTCAAAACTAGAAATAGAGGGTATTTTGGTCTTTTCCTTACCCAATCTGATTTAATTAGTTTTTAGTAATATTTTAATGGTCTAATCCTATTAGGTTATGTTTTATAATCCTAAAATACGCCTAGGGTTTTAGTTGAGAGTTCAAGAAGAGAAAAAAAGAGAAAAGAGGAGAGGATCAAGCGTTCGTCGAGATTCTTGCATGTTGTTGTGGATTTTCGCCATGGGTTTGATCCCTAAGAGGTATGTAAGCTTCCATAGTGTTGGTTTTGTTCACCCACATGCCAAACATGTTATCTTCAGCGTAATTTCACTCTCAAAAGTTGAAGGATTTAAGTTCTTGATAGGTGTTCTTGAAGTTCATTCTAAATCTTGTTTTGTTGGGGTTTTTGATGATTTCTTGAAATTAAAGTGATTGTTTTGAGTGGATTAGTGTGTACTTAGGTTGGGTGATTGAATCTAAGGAAAAGTTCAGAAAAGAAATCGATTAAAAATAATTTAGGATAAGAAAACGAGAGACGAAATTCGTCGAACTTGGCCTGGGAAAAGTCTAGGGCGGCGTGCCCTAGATGCGCCCAAGGGGCTGGGGTGGTACCCCTGTAGTGCGCCCATATGCAGTCTCTGAAGTTAGGGGCTAGTGCCCCGCGCCCGGAATGCTGCAGGGTCACCTACCCCCACTTCTTTTCCGTCGGTTGTCCCGTTTAAGTCCCTTTTAAGTGTACCTTCCATCCCTTTTATTTTAATCACTCTAAATGACTTCTAATCACCTATAAATCATTTATAACATGAATCATAACCTTGAATTCATAATTCTATTTCAAGGTAGAGTAAAGAGTTAAGTCTTGAGAGTTCATTCGAACATTTTGAGAAAGTCCCATTGAGTCCTTTTGTGGAGTCTTCTAAAACTTCTACTAACTTGTTTCAAGACTCGAGCAAGTGAGTATGAGAATGATGAGAATGTATTCATGAGTCTACTTTTTCATCACGAGATCCTTCATATCATGAACCATAATTCTTGAATTCATAATTCACATTCAAGAGAGAGTTAAGAGTAGAGTTCAAGAGAGCCTTTGAGTTCAATTGTGAATCCTTTGAGATCAACTATTGATTTGAACTAAGTTTTGAGGAATTAATTAAGAGAATGAGAAAAGTTATATACATGAGTTCCATGCAGTTATGTAGACCTTCTAGTCGAGTCATTCATGCCCATAAATTCTGCATGGACTCCATAAATTTGAGTATCATTGAGAAGAGTAGTATCTTCAAGTTCTGAGTCTTGAGTATTGAGTTCCTAATCCCCTTTGAGATTATATTTCTAATCATGGGATTATTACATATTACCCATAAAGTCCTTGAGTTGAGTAGTTCATGTTCATAAATCGCATGAACCCTTTGAGTTGAGCATTCTTGAAATGAGTAGTATCATTGAAGTTTTTGAGTTCTACCTATGGTTATTGAAAACCTTGCATTGAGTCGTTAACGTCCATAATTCAACATGAACCATATTTTAAGAAGTCTTTTACAAACGTTTTAACTTTGTTTTAGGACTTAAGCTTTGAGTTGAGTAAAGTTCATTTTCTTTAAAATGATATATGGGAACTAAGTATTCCCAAGAGTAAATGTTTTCACATTTAAGATGTGAGGAAACTGAGATTTCCAAAAGAGTTTTGAGTAGTTTGAGTACAATCTCTTTTAAGAGAAAGATTTTTGAGTAATTATCTCAAATCAAAGAAAAAGTTATGTTTTTAAACATATGAGCTGAGTATTTTGGGAGTAATATTGAGCACAAATATGGGGACGAGTTTGAGTTCAGATAACTCACGTCTCCATAAACCATGTAGCCATCATGGGTAGGAAGGATCATACTTTTTAGATGACTCCTTAAGTTCTTTTTAGCATAGACTAGTGGATCCACTTAGTTAAGACATTCTATATGATGGCAAAGTATATGACAGTTCTGGCAGCGTGACCAAGACATTGTATCATCACTTAGGCTCATAGTGGTGGTTGTCGGTTAGAGAAACTCCCAAAAAGTTATATTGTATTTTTATATACATATTGAGATTTATTGTATTTTTCAATACATAGAGTTGCTATCTACAGTTTTTCAGCTTTCCAGATATATTACATATTTTACTATTGCTTTATCCTTGAGTATCATGAGTTGAGTATCCTTGAGTTGAATATCTTGAGTTGATCTGTGTTTCATTGTGTCGAGTACCTTATTGTTGAGTTTCATTGAGTTGAGAACCTTATTGCTGAGTTGAGTATGTTATCCTTGAGTACTTCTAAGTTGAGTATGTTTGAGTAGTTTTGAGTACCCTTGAGTATTCCTTGAGTTGAGTTGAACCATATTTCTTTGAGTTGAGTTGAGTTGAGACGAGGTAAGTATCTTTCATTTTTATCAAGTTTCAAGCTTATGTTATTCTTTAGAATTCCCCTTACATGCCTCATACATTCCACGTACTGAGCCATTTGGCCTGCATCCTTTTATGATGCAGATTCAGATATTCAGGATCATCAACAGGAGCTTCGTTGATACCACATGGAGTTCGAGTTAGCTATGGTGAGCCTCCTTGCTTCTGGAGGATTTCATTTACTTTTCAGTTTTGTCAGGATGTCGTGGGTCTTGTCCCAACTTCCATCTTTGTCATTTAGAGGCTTCATAGATATATAGTAGAGTTTCAGAAGTCTGTTCATTTATTTTGTTAAATGTTTTAAACACTTAAGTTGCTTATTTCAGGGCGAGTTGAATATATTATATTATTCAGAGTTTTGTTTTGAGTTAAACCTTTGTATTTAAGTTTCATGAATTTTTATTCAGTTTTTAAGCTTAATATGCTTGAGTTAGTTTTCCGCTTGTAGTCAACCAGGATAAGGGTTCACTTGGGGACCAACAATGATTCTCGAGTGCCGGCCATGTCCAGGGTGTATGCTCGGGTCGTGAGACCCTTCACCCATAATCCTCATGAAGTGTAGTTTGTTTGAATAGCCAACTTAGGCCAAAAGCCTAAGTTGGGGGTGTGGTGAAAAGAGAAGGTAAATCAAGAAGTGCAAAGAAGGCCACCTTTACCCATGGTTTTGAGAAAGATGGAACCCCTCCATACAAAAAAAAAAAAAAAGAGAAAAAGAAAAGAAGGAAAAAGAAAAAGAATGAAAAAGTTGTGAAATAAAGTTGTAAAAGTGCAAAAGAAAATGGGCTTCCCGGTATTACATGGAAAGTGAATAATGGGGTGAATTTTGAGCATAAATGAGAATGATGAAGAAAAGGAAAGAAAGTGTTATTCATACCACATTTCATGAGGATAGCTACCACTAAGCCTAAATGACCATACCTTTACATTTAGCCCCATTACAAGCTTTGAAAAGACCTTTTTGATCTTGAGTGAGTTGAAACGAATGTTGATTGGAAAATACGGGCAAACCTATGGGTGAAGTCATGCATGTGTTCATCTTTATGAGTGTGAGAGTTGTATGTGATTCCAGAACTATAAAATGTTGAATCATTTTGTGTGAATATGGAATCATTCTTTGTGGGAGGGCATTTGAGTACCTTTGTTGAGCTTGAACTTGCATTTGAAGCAAGTATTGTGAGCTTGAGAATCTTTGGTAGTGTGAGTCACTACTTGAACCATTGAGTGCGCAATTGATCCTTGCATAAGTAAGTTGAGTCTTGTTGCGTGCCTTCGTGATTGAGTCTTGTGTCGCATTGTTTGAGACATCCTTTTTGAACAACTGAACTTGAGTTTTACTTGAGGACAAGCAAAAGTTTGAGTTGGGGTTGTTGATGAGTCCGAGATTTGGACTCATTTAGGGCTTTATTTACAATGATTTAGTGTCCTCAAATGCTTATTTTTTTCCAATAACTGATGAAAAACCCTTGATCTCCAGGTATATGGATTGAGGAACAAAGCATGGACACTAATTTGCAAAAAGGAACAAAGCGAGCTGAAAGAATGAAGAAATGAAAGCCTGGTGATCGCCAAGTCTCTTTGGCGAGTCACCGAATGGCTATTTGACTGCCTAAAGTTCCAGTGTCCCAAGCCTTGATGGAGAAAACCAAATTGGCGAGAGAAAGGAGCAGTCAATGAGTCACCAAGTGGTTCCGCGATGTAGTGTTGGATCACCCAAAGTTACAAACCCGGAGGAGGCTGAAAGCCAAGGCAAAAAGGACATGAAATTGACCAAAGGGCGGATCGCCGAGCCTGACTTACTGCGCCGAATGGCCCTTCGCAGCACATTTTTGGCGACTATAAATATATTTTTAAACATTTAGTTTAGAATCTAATTAAGCCTTTTAGCATTAGCAAGTATTATATTTTTGAATAGTTTGAACTCTGAGTATTGAAACAAGTTTTTCCCTTAGTTTTGAAGAATTGAAGTTTTTCACTTTTGAGAAATTAGAAGTGGGTCTTTGAGATTCGTCAACTTTTACCATTGTTAGGATGAAATTATTCTTACCCAGTTGATGGAAACTCAATTTGGTAACGATTTTTATTTTTTTATAATGTCTAGCTAAAACCCCAATTCTTGGGGTGTGATTATGTGATTATGGGCTGATTTAGTTTATGGGTATTGCTAATTGTTAGTCTATATTCTGTTTAGAAGTGATTTCAATAAGTAATTTTGGTTTAATTTAAAGAATTGTAGTTGCAAATGCAGTTCTACCTTTGTGTTTTTGGCTTGCTTGAGAGAGAGGCTTTAAAATCAAGATTATTTATTGATGGTATGTGGGTATTGGATTGTCAAGGGTTCAACTTGAGAGAGTGAATCCTAAACCCTTTTCCTCACATTCTGCTCGAGAGAGTGAATGGACTAAGGCGTAGGCTGTTCTTATTTTGCATGCTTGTCGATGTTCGAGAGAAATCGACTTGATTCGGGGTAAGTTGTTTGAGAGAAAGTTTACATCCTATATAGTCTAGCTTATTCACTAATATTCAGCTATTTCCTAACAGTTGCAATTACCCATTTGTCTACATTATTCTATAATCGAATCACATTCCAAGAATCCGTCTCATTATTGTCATTTTCGTATTGTTTGTTGTTGTTGTAGTTGATAATTAAAACCAAAAACCTCCTTATTTGACATTCGTGTCACCCCCTGATTTGAATTATGTTTTTATTTCGTAAATGTCTATTCCTGTGACTGACTTGATCACATTCGTACTTTCCTATTGAATCTTAAACACGTACCATACCCTGTGGGATTCGACCCCAACTCATTTAGTTGGGTTATATACTGATTAGCGATCGTTGACACTTAGAATTGGATGAAGTGTCTTTGAAACGTTAAAATCAACAAACCACTAATACATAAAGTGCAGAATTAAGAAATAAGTACAAGTCTCAAGTATTTATTTCTCAATTAGGACAAAGCATAAAAAGAAGAAATGGAGAGTTCGCCGGGATGACAAGCAACTACCTCTCAAAAGTTCCTTGACAAGCCTCGGAAATGTGAGAGAAAGAAAAATCATGCTATACTGGGTTCAGAACCTGAACAAGTGTAGAAGCAAGGAGTGAGTACCAACAACACGGTACCCAACAAGAAATCTAATAAAAAACAAGCTAGAAATCAAGTACTCCTTTCATCCCAACCGAACCTCCTCAAACTATAATATGCATAGAAGTCAGCCCAACCTAACAGTTCTACAATACACGGCTCACAACGCTCAATAATCACAGTTCAATAGTCACAATTCAACAATCAACACGTATCAAGTACATTAATATCAATATCAAGTAGATCTATCACAAGTAACTAGTGCATCAATCACAATTAACAAATATGTCAAACATAAGCATCAAATCATACTAATCAAACTCTTGCCGGAATCATTTCCCTTCGGAACAATATCATTAATAAGAACCATTTTCCATAGGCTTTATAACATATCAATAGCCGAAACCATTTTTCATCGTCTTTATATTATATCATTAGCTGGAACCTGTTGACATCCAATTTTGGCCCTCCACGTTATAGATTAATCAACGAACTTCTTTAATTTCAAACGATTTGGAATAATTAATTTTATAAAAATTCAAATATTTTCAAGTTATTTTTAGGTAATCTTAGTAATTTTATAATTTTTAAATAATAAATATGTTTTTATATAATTAGTATATTTTATAAATATTCAAAAATCGCATAAAAAAGATTTTACTTTTACATAAATATTTTGTTAATTAGTTTAGTTTAAATTAGAGTTAAATTTTTTGAATTAATTAGTTTGATTAAGTTAATTATTTCATTTTGCTAAGATTAAGAAGCTTGTTAATTAATAGAAAATAATTCATCTTATTTTAATTATGGATCGAATTTAACCAATTACACCAACTCAGTTAAAATTACAATTTGTGTGGTTATTCTCCTAATTCAAGTTGACCACACTATGCTTCCATTTCAAGACCCAAATTCGGCCCAAAGCCATCGACCCACCCCGTTCCAAATCCAGCAAAACAGACGCGTACAATACAATCAGTACATACGCGACCTTGTACTTGTTCTTCGTCTTCTTCAACACGCTGCAAACCCAAATCGTGACCCAGAAATCTCCAGTCCAGCAACACGCGACCCAGTGAACCCATCATGCGATGCATCCTCCCATCTCCCTTATCCTCTCGTACGAAGACCATTAGAGAGGGTTAGGTGTTGAAATCTCGCGCCTCGATCGTCCTTCTCTCAAAATCATCGCCTCTCCATGCAAATTCGTACACTAACCAGTTGGCAATCCTTATCTGTTAAGGTATTTTGAAAAGTCTCAAAATCCCACATCAAAAATATCCTCAGAAATTTGGAGATTTTGGGTGCTATAAAAAGCTCCTCTCTTCACTGTTCAAGGGGACGGATTTTTGGAGACCAAAGAGTACCCTAAAAGTTTTTTGGGAATTCTTGGTTCAATAGTTTAAAATTTTGTGGCTTATTGTGGCTGCTCGAGTTTAGAGAGGTGGTGGAATCGTCTCCGTCAAACTCATCGTCCGGTTCGCTGCACGGAAAGAGGTAAATTCTTTCTTTAACTTTGTTTCCTTTTAATTTCTGTTTATGTGTCCTTAGCCCTGTATGTGTTTTAGTCTCTATATGCTAGAATTTGGTTGAAGGGTATTAGCTAGTAATATCCCTTTCATTATTTTTCGGTTCTTTGTTTTCCATAATTAGTTTCTACTACCTTTATGTGTTTAACTCTGCCTAAGATGTGATTTCTTTATATATCTTGCTTCACCAGCCTTTAGAATTTGTATATTGTAGGAAAATTAAATAATATTGTGGGCGTTCGAGTTTTGGCTGGATTAGTATTAGCTTCATTCATGTCCGACTTTTCCTTGTGATTTATGTGTTATATTGGCAAATTCCTAATTCTTTGAGCAATCAGTTTAGTCTAAACATGAATGTACAGTAGCTTTTATTGGTTCAAAGCTTATAGCTATGCATGAAATATGTGCTCCTTCTTGTTTTAACATATCTTTCTTATTTGTTTATTAATTTTTTACACCCTTGTTATATAACTGATGGTTTCCTCCCTTCCGTCTACCCTCTTTGAATGCATATAATTAGAAATATAAGTTGTATACTCTTCAACATTGCGTTGCTTGGTCTAAAAACGCTATGTTGAGCTTGTTGGTTCTTAAATTGCTCACCTATTGTGTTGCTGGAGTTTGTCTCTGTTTTCCCAAAAACTGATTATTATTATTATTATTTTTTTAAGTCTATCTATCTTGTTGGAAATTAGTTACTGATAGTAATATGGATAGATCTTCTTTCAAGTTTTTCTTTAGTTGTATCCCTTTAAAATCTTGGTTGTTGGACATCTATTAATTTCTATCGCTTTAAGTTTGATCACTATTGCTAATCTCTTAGAATTAAAGTTGTGTTGTGATTAATGGAAACAACTATGTGGTGAGCTGATCTCTTACTTATTTGATCTTTATTGAGGTTGAATATGTAGTTAAGGTTTGTTGTTCATACATGCCTTACTGATTTCACTTGCTAATCCTTTCTTCTTTTGCTTTGGACTTTGCATGAACTCTTTTGTTTGAGTCCAATTGGACTCCGCATCTCTCGCATATTCCTCTTCTTGAGTCAACCTCCTTCAAAGTCGCGAGAGGGAAACTATTATCATAGGGTGAAACCCAGAATAAGGCAGATTGCAGCAGCCATAAAAGGCTGAAATTTTAGGGATTTTGGACTTAAAGATCCATTTGTTATCAAAGGCAGCAGCACAATAAGAGGGTGACAGCAGCCTGAAGGGATGGAATTTGAGTTTTTGGACTGTAAAGTCCACTAAAAACAGCAGCAGCAGCAGCCTCAAAGGGCTGAAAAATGAAGAGCAAAATTGGGTCATAACCCATAAGGTTTTGAAGCAGCAGTACAACAATTTCAGCCCCTAAAATGGTCAAATGTGGGCTGGAAATTTTTCACTGTTTACTTTTATCACCTCATTATTATTTGTTATTGTGAATGCTAACTTTTATTAACATTTTCTTTAACTTAGATGAATCCTTTGGAGGTTTTTTAATGGCTCTTCTATTTCGTTATTTGATTACTTTAAGTTTTCAAATATTTCGAAACCTCTTTTAAGTTGGGCAATCTAAGCTTCAAGACTAACTTGAGAATTATTCATATTCTTTCATAGTTAGTATTTAGCTTTCAAATCCACGCTTAAGTTATTGTGTTGATCTTTCGACTCAAAAACTTGACTCAGATAAAATGTTAAGCTAAAATAATTATTTTGACACTTTAACATTTGACTTATTTCATACTTGGAATAAGATGAGTATATAAATATCAAGAGACTTTTGTAATTTTAAAATAATATTATTCACAAGTAATCTTAAGTTTTTCCTTAAAAATTAGCCAACTTTTAAATCTGTCGGTCAACTGCGTGTTAGCGAATTCTCTAAGATGCCTAAATCCTTCTTTAGAGAATTATTTGAACCCTTACCCGACTCTGGTTTTATTTAAAATGTTTTCTTTCAAAAACCCCTTTTTAAGTGATTTTCTTAATTTTTCCTAAAAAATTAAGTGGCGACTTCCAAATTATAAATTTTTCCAAAACTTAACAAAATTGCCAAGTTGCGAAATGGCTTCGAAACCTTTAGTTTTCAAAATCGGGTCGGAACAGAATGACGACTCTGCTAGGGATTCATCTAGGTTCTAACCATAAGGATTTTATCGTTTGGCTGACTATTTTTGTGCTAATTGTTACTTTATGCAATTATGTGTTTAAATGTTGAATTTTAACCGTCATATTGCATTCATGGCATTTTCCAATATGTGTGTACCGTATATTAAAGAACGGTTTTGCGAAACCGCAATTGGGTTTTTTTATACTTAACCCTTTTCCGGAATGATCGACAATTTATTGGTTCGTCATGCATCCAATGGTTGTTGTGAGTTCCAGCCTAAGTTGTCCACTTGGGTTCCCGGTCTTTCAAAAGCCACTTTTAGTCAACTAGCGTAGAGCGAAACCAAATCCCAAGTTTAACGCATTTTGAACTAAGTTGACCTAACACCCAAGGCATGTTGGGCCCATTAGAAGTCTACCTTTTGTCTAATTGACCCCCGGTCAATATAAGACGATCATTCAACTATTTGTTAAATTTGAAGGATATGTATGTCGATTTGTGCGTACCATTATCTCTTGGGGTTGAGTTTTTATTTTATAGGTAGTTTCTTTGTTGAATTCAAAGGAAGATCCTCCTCATCCAAAGAAATTCAAAAGCATCAAGAAGTTCGGGAATGAAGATTTCATATGGAAGCTTAGTTAGTTTACCATTGTACCCCTGCGTGGGACTGATATTTATTTCCCTCTCCTTTATTATTGTATCCCCATTTGTTTTATTCATAAGGTTTGTATAAATATTTTGGGGCAATGAAACTTTTTACAAACGATATACACATCCTTCAAATGTTAGGCCTATCTTTGGCTCAAAAGGTCAAATGTATGTTAGGAGGCGTTATATATTATTTGTGTGTTAAATGTTACAAATTTTGTTTCGTTTGTGCTTGTTTGACCTATATGTTTACATGCATATGTTTTGCTTTAAACATAATTGGTCCATTATTCCATTCCAAAGTCTTAGAACATCTTTTAACATATATACTCAATTTTCAAGCTTTTCGAAATACTCTTGACTCCATTATCAAAATACGTTCAAAATCACTCAAGTTCTAGGTTCAATAGAGCTTTAAAAATATTATTAGGTCATCATTCAAATTCACGTTGACCTCGCTGTTTCTTGAAATTTATTTTTTTACACCTACCTAGCCGGCGTTACTAAATATTCCGTCAGTTTCATATCAATTTTAAGATGTCTTTATTGTCAAAAGGGCTTTTCAATTTAACCTTCCAAAAAGTCAACATTTGAATCTTTACTCAAATTATATAGTTTTCTTTGTTCAATTTTCTTTCTTTCGTTAAAATTTTAGTTCACAGAATGGTCAAAGTTTTCCCATTTGGTCACCCTTTTAGAGTCCTTTGTCCTTCGAATTTTGGACTAATCTATTTTAGGCAAAACAAATGTTATTTGTTTTATATGTTACTTTGGTTGATTATTATGATTAATGGACTAACTCTCTTATTTGTTTGAGTTGTATTTAGAAGGAGAGACTGATTTGTGTTGGTAATCAAACTTGCTCACTTCACCAAAGTACCCGCTGGCAGAACATTCATATTTTACACGGTCTAAGGTCAAAGAAATTTCTACAGACTCTTCATTTCTTAGACTCGGTCAAAAATGGATTCCACTATCAACACGGTTGCTTCGTCCGAAATGATCCCCACTTCATCTATCGTGGCCAATCCTAGCGCCTCGATAGCAACAAAATCACCCATGGAAGTCATCGCTCGTCTAGAGCAATGAATTGGTGAACTGAACCTCCTGGTAACACAATACCAAGCTGCTTCTCAGAACTTACCACCTGATACTAGCCAAAAATGGGCCATGCCACCTTCGTTTCCAACTTCAAGTGAGCTCAATCAAGGAGATCATTTTACTACCTTTCAGCAAACTCAAAGTGCCTCACTCACTCATTCAACTCAGGATACTCCTCTTGTGTACACATTTGCACCTCCAAAAGTTCCAACGGTAACACATCATGCTCTGCCAGTGTACACTTATGTTACTGCTCCACCTGTTACCAAGGCTCAGGAGTTTCACCACCAAGATGTTAGTTGAAATTGAAAATGATGCAAAATCAATTGATGCTGAATTGACGAGTAAGAAGATGAAAATCTTAGAAGATGCTTTGAGAGGTCTTCGTGGGTTCAATAGTAGCCAGAGTGTGAGATATGAAGAGTTGTGCACATTCCTTGAGGTTGAAATTCCACCCGGTTACAAGATTCAGAAGTTTGAAAAGTTCAGTGGATTAGGAAATCCTTTCTTTCACTTGAAAATCTACCGTGAAAAGTTGATTGGCGTTGGAAACAACGAAGGGATAAGAATCAAGTTATTCAATCAAAGTTTGACTGGAAAAGCCTTGGGGTGGTACTCAAAGCAAGATGTGACTAAATGGCGTACTTGGGATGATCTAGCAAATACTTTTTTGGATCACTACAAGTTTCATGGTGAGATCGCTCCTAATAGGATCTCTATTACCAAGGTAAAACCAAAGTCGACTGAATGCTTTCGAGAATATGCCATTCGTTGGAGGGAAGAAGCTGCTAGGGTGCACCCACCTATGGAGGAATAAAAAATGATCAAGCTTAAGACTTAGAATACTATGAGCGGATGGTGACAATGGGTGGAAAGACATTTGCTGAAGTTATCAAGCTGGAGAAATGATTGAAGACGGTCTCAAGACTGGCATGATAACAAGTTACACCTCATCTCAGTTTGCTAATAGGGGGTATCAAACTGGTTCCTTTGGAAAGAAAAAGGAGAAAGAAGTCATGATGTTAACGACTCGAGGAGCTACCTCATATAATCGTCAACCACCTCCAGGCTATCCTAATTCACAATACTATGTTTGCAACAATCACGCAACATTTTGTTCTCCACGATCAATGCAAAATCCTCGACACAATGTACCTCATCCTAATTTGGAGAAAAAGTCACCCAGAGTCTTCACTCCATTGTGTGAGACACAGACTCAACTCTTTGAGAGATTGAAAGAGGCAGGAATACTTCATCTAGTGGAAGCCAAGACTGTGAATACTTCAGTCGAGTGGTATGACCCAAATAAGCGTTGTGCTTATCATTTAGGAGTTGTTGGACATGATACCAAGAAGTGTATCACTCTGAAGTACAAAATTCAAGATCTGATTGACAACGAGGTGGTAAAACTTGCACATGCTCCACTGAATGTGAACACCAATCCACTACCCAAGCACAATGAGTAGTCATTGGCGTAATCGATTGTGAAGAAGAAGCAAGTTTTCTGAAAGTCGCACTTTTGGCATCTTTTAGTCTTGCATTTGGAGTTTGTTGTGTTATTTCCATGTAATCACATTTTTATCGCTTTGTTTCCTCTGTAATCATTTGTTGGGATTTTATTTGTAAGCATCTTTCATCTGTAATGAACTACGTCTGACCTGAATTCTTAAGAATGAGATACGTAGGCGGCCTATGTCGGTTTCGGTCACCCATTTATCTCTTTTAATGTTTTCGTGTAATGAACTACGTCTAACCTGAATTCTCAAGTACATATTTAGTACATTCTTGTACTAACACATACTCTTGCCTACATTCTTATCAAATATAGGGTCCGGCGTTCCCGATTCACATACTTGTGGCTAGGTTCTTAGTTGATCAAGGAAGTGAAGCTTTGGTGAGTCCTCATTGTATTCGAGGATTGGATCACCCATTTATCTCTTTTATGTCTTTCTTTTCATGTTGGACTATTGTATGGGCTGCGTCCCAAGAGTTTTTATCTTTTATGTTAGATGGTTTGAGAAAATGATGTTAGACTTTCGCTCGTTTTATAAAAGACTTTGAATGTGTTGAAAAGTTTTAAATTTCCGCACCTTTTCTATTACTTTATGTTATGGTATGCTGAGTGGATTGTATGAGGCCTCTCGAGGTCTTATATGCCTTGTTACAACTAGGGGGTACCCCTGGGTTGTGACAGCTCAAGAACAAGTTCTTGATGTCTTTTTCTTCGAAGATTCTCAAGAATTTAGAGTGTTTAAGGTATGTAAGACTAATCATAGTGTTGGACTATAAGTTTGTGCTCATGACCTACATCTCAATTCAGTTAGTAAAAGTTTAATCTAGGGTTCTCCCCTCACTTTCAGAGAATTCTTGATATTGTTGGATGAAAAAGGCAAAAATAAATGAAAGAGTTTGAGAGACGGAAGGTTTCTTTTACTGCAAAACTTTCTTCCTTAAAAACTAAAACTCCTATTGCCCTTTTATAGGCTTACAATTAACTACTAAAGCTAAAATAAAGCAACACACAAATAATGAAAAACATGGAAAAGTGGTAAACATGGTCCACCACAATAAGAATATAATTTCATTGACTAAGTAAAACATAAACCCACTAATCCTAGAAAATAGACCCACAGAATGATTTCTGCAAACTAACTATTTTTGAAGAATTAGTCAACACTCCCCCTTTCTTCAAAATCACAAACTCCTATTTGTCGTCTGAAGAAGTCATGCTTGTTGCGGGGCAGCGACTTCGTAAGTACATCAGCAGTCTGTTTATTTGTGCCACAAAATTCCAGTGAGATTATTCCACCAGCGACTAGATCGCGAATAAAGTGATAGCGAGTGTCAATGTGCTTCATTCTACTGTGAAAAACAGGATTTTTTGTCATAGCAATTGTCGCCTTGTTGTCACACCATATTTCCGTTGGACCAATCTGCTGTTGTTGAAGATCTGCTAACAATTTCCTTAACCAAACAGCTTGACAACATGCTGAAGTTGCAGCCATGTATTCTGCTTCTGAAGATGACAAAGCTACTGTATCTTGTTTTTTTGAACTCCATGAGACAGCTCCAGAGCCAAGACTAAAAATGTTCCCAGATATGCTCCTGCGATCATCCAAGCTACCTGCCCAATCACTATCAGTAAAGCCAATTAATCTGAAACCTGATACTTTTAAGTACCAAATTCCGTGACTTGTTGTGCCAGCAACATATCGCAAGATCCTCTTGGCTGCACTTAGGTGTTGCTTTGAAGGATTATGCATAAACCTTGAAATCAAACTGACAGAAAATGCTATATCGAGCCTTGTGTGCGATAGGTAGTTTAGACCACCAACCAAGCTTCTATAATAAGAAGCATTTGCTGCACGTGTACCATCATCGAGTACCAACTTCTCATTCATATTCATAGGCGTGGGAGATGGATTACAATTCAGCATGTTGAACCTCTTTAAAAGTTCAGTCGCATATTTCCTTTGTTAAATAAAAATTCCATCTGAATCTTGTCTCACCTCAAGCCCAAGAAAATAATGCAACATACCCAAGTCGGACATCTCAAATTTACTCATCATGCAACTCTTAAATTCAGAAACAATAGATTCACAAGAGCCCATATATATAATATCATCGACATAAAGACAAACAACCAGAAAGTCACTATTACCTCGCTTCTTCACATAAAGTGTAGGTTCATTGTCACTTTTTCTGAACTGCTGCTCTTGAAAAAAAGAGTCAATTTTGCTATACCATGCCTGGGGTGCTTGCTTTAAATAGTACAACGCCTTCTTCAATCTGTATACTTTGCTCTTTCCTTCACTAAAGATGAAGCCTTCAGGTTGTCAAACATAAACTTCTTCTTGTAAGTCGCCATTTAGGAAAGCATACTTAACATCAAATTGGTACACATGCCAACCAAGTTGAGCAGCCAAGGCTAGAGTAGTTCTAACCCTTTCAAAGCGAGCTACTGGTGAGAACGTCTCATCAAAGTCGATGCCTTGTTGTCGAGAGTATCCTTTTGCAACAAGTCGAGCTTTATGCCTTTTGACACTTCCATCAGCATTGTACTTTGTTTTGAAAATCCATTTTAGCCCGATAACATTCTTCCCTTTCGGCAAATCAACTAACTCCCACGTCTGATTTTTCTTGATTGCCTGAATCTCTTCAATTATCGCATCCTGCCACTCTGGTTGCTTTGCATCTTCTTCATAACATGTCGGTTCAGCAGCTAACAGGGCAAAGCTACAAGATGCATAAACATCTTGCAGTGACCGGAACTTTGTTGGTGGCGTCTCGCTGGATGACGCCGAAGGTGGAGAACGAGAGCTTGATGGAGTAGAATTGTTGCCACTTCCATGAGCAGTATGGTCAGTATTGCTGCTACCAGGTGAGGAAAGATCAGAACTTGTTGTTTCAAGTATCCATGTATGCCCTACTTCTGCGTGAGCTGGAATATGGATGACTGAATCTTCTTCCTTGTCGTTCCACTCCCAGGCTGATTCTTCATTAAATACAACATTCCTGCTAATAATCACTTTGCCACTAGTAGGATTATACAGTCTATATGCTTTGGATTGAGGACTATAACCAATGAAAATGCATTTCTCTGATTTTTCATCTAGCTTAGAACGTAAATTAACCAAAGCATAAGCTATACAACCAAAAACTTTCAAGTGGCTTACTCGTGGTTTCCGTCCCGTCCATGCTTCATATGGAGTTCGATTCAAAACGGCTTTTGTTGGAGATATATTTAAGAGGTACACAGCTGCAACCACTGCTTCTCCCCAAAAATGAACAGGAAGTCCCCTTGCATTAAGTAAGCTTCTGGCCATCTCAACCATAGTACGATTCTTCCTCTCGGCGACTCCATTTTGTTGTGGCGAGTACGGTGTTGTAAGCTCCCTGCGAATTCCATTCTCTTCACAAAACAAAGTAAAATCATTAGATAAAAATTCACCACCACGGTCTGTGCGAAGATCCTTAATGCTGCAGCATGTTTGCTTCTCCACGAGTGCCTTGAATTTCATGAAATTCTCAAACGCCTCTGATTTGAAATTCAGAAAATAAGCCCAACTCATACGGCTATAATCATCAGTAAATAGAAGAAAATACCGACTCCCACCAAGTGACTCGGCCTTCATTGGTCCACATAAGTCGGCATGTACAAGCTCAAGACAACGGGAAGCTCTCCATGATTTTCCTACAGGAAATGATTTTCTACTTTGTTTCCCGAAGATGCAACCTTCACATAAATCAAGATCACCCATTTCTCGTAACCCAACTACCATATTCTTCCTAGTCAATAATTTCAGCCCATTAATGTTCAAATGGCCATAGCGAAGATGCCATAGTTGAGTTTCATTAACACCTTTAGAAATTAAGGCATTATTTTCCACACTTGAAACATTAAGGGGAAACATGTTATTTTGGGTCATAGGCACAACTGCTATAGTCTAACCAGACTTATTATCACTGACAACACATGAACTATTTTTAAACAAAACAGAGTAACCACTTGCCATCAATTGTCCAACACTAAGCAAATTATGTGCCAAACCAGGAACAAGTTGCACATCGCAAAGGAGTTTTGCATTACCTTGCATTGTCTTGATGGCTATGGTTCCTTTGCCTTCAACTCGAACTTGCTTGTCATCACCAAGTCGAACCTCACTCTTTTGTGACTCATCGAGGTCTCTAAATAAAGACCTTATGCCAGTCATATGATTTGAGCATCCACTATCAATAAACCAAACATTATCAGTAATGTTAGTGATTGAAGAATGAGCCATGAAGAGCTTATTTTCATTCTCTGCGTTCTCAGAGAAATTTGCTTGATTCTGCTCGTCCTTTTGCTTAGTCCAACAATATGTTTCAGTATGACCAGACTTCTTGCAATACTGGCACTGAAAGTCACTCTTGGGATGTCGAGTGTCATTTAATTGACTTCTGCCTCTACCGCGGCCTCGACCTCGGCCACGAAATTTGCCTCTTCCTCTACCTCTGCCAGATGACTCCTCTTTCACCTGGAATGCTTTTTCTTCAATTTTCTCATGAGACTTGTTTATCCTATCTTCATGAGCTAATAAAGAACCCATTAATTCATCAAATGAATAATCAGATAAATCCTTGGATTCTTCAATAGCAGCAACCACATGCTCAAATTTTTTGGTTAAAGATCTCAACACCTTTGCCACAACAATTTCATCACTAATATTCTCCCCATACGACTTCATGAGATTAACAATGGAAGAAACTCTAGACATATAGTCTTGAACAGATTCATTACATTTCATAAGTAAAGTTTCAAAATCACGACGCAAAGTTTGTAATTTTACAGCAATTACCTTCTTATCTCCCATATACTTCTGTTGCAGAATTTCCCAAGCTTCGTGAGAAGTCTCTGCTGCTGAAATTCGTGGAAAGATATCATCATGAAGGGCTTGTTGAATCAGGAACAGCGCCTTCGAGTCTTTCTTGCGATTCTCCCGTAGCCGTTGTGCGTGGCCTTCATCCGGATCTGCAAATCCACTCTCCACCAAGTCCCACAACTCTTGAGACTTGAAGAGAGTCTTCATCTTAAGACTCCAAAAATGATAATTCATCCCTTTGAAAATTGGAAGATGTTGGGAGTTACTGTTAGAGTTTGTTGCCATTGTTTCTCTGGTTTGGTATTTCTAGGGAAATTTTTTTATCTCTCGTTACTCTTAAAACTGGCGCTGATACCAAATTTGTTGGATGAAAAA
Source organism: Solanum acaule (assembly GCA_036250505.1). Lineage (NCBI taxonomy): Eukaryota > Viridiplantae > Streptophyta > Magnoliopsida > Solanales > Solanaceae > Solanum > Solanum acaule. The sequence continues at coordinate 26,598 of JAJOOR010002085.1, read as the reverse complement.
GGCAAAAATAAATGAAAGAGTTTGAGAGACAGAAGGTTTCTTTTACTGCAAAACTTTCTTCCTTAAAAACCAAAACTCCTATTGCCCTTTTATAGGCTTACAATTAACTACTAAAGCTAAAATAAAGCAACACACAAATAATGGAAAACATGGAAATGTGGTAAACATGGTCCACTACAATAAGAATATAATTTCATTGACTAAGTAAAACATAAACCCACTAATCCTAGAAAATAGACCCACAGACAGATTTCTGCAAACTAACTATTTTTGAAGAATTAGTCAACACTCAATGTCGCGTTGGATCGCTAAAAGTTACAGAACTTGAGGAAGCCAAAGGCCAAGGCAGAAAGGCGAAGACATTGACCAAAGGGGGGGATCACCGATCTCGACTTACTGCACCGAATGTTCTTTCGCAGCATATATTTGGCGACTACAAATACATTTTAAAACATTAAGTTTAGTATTAAATTTTATTCTGAACATTCATTAGAGTAATTTTTGAGTTTGAACTCTGAATATTGAAACTAAGTTTTCCCTAAGCTTTGGAGAATTGAAGTTTTTCACTTTTGAGAAATTGAAAGTGGGTCTTTGAGATTCTTCAACTTGGAGCATTGTAAGGACGAAATTAATCTTACCCAGTTGATGGAAACACAATTTGGTAATGATTTTTATCTTTTTATAATGTTTAGCTAAAACCCTAATTCTTGGGGTGTGATTATGGGCTGATTTAGTTTATGGGTATTGCTAATTGTTAGATTAAATGTTATTTAGAAGTGAGTTTAATCAGTAATTGTGGTTTAATTTAAAGAATTGTAGTTTCAAATGCAGTTCTACCTACGTGTTTTTCACTTGCTCGAGAGAGAGGTTATTAAACCAAGATTGTTGATTAATGGTCAGTGGTTATTGGGTTGATATGAGTTCAGCTCGAGAGAGTGAATCCTAAACTCAGTCCCACATATTCAGCTCGAGAGAGTGAATAAACTAAGGTGTAGGTTGATCTAATTTGCTTGCTTGTTGGTGTTCGAGAGAAACCAACTTGATTCGGGATAAATTGTTCGAGAGAAAATTTATTCCCTCTATGTCTCATCTTACTCACTAACATTCAGCTATTTTCTAACAATTGCAATTACCCGTTTGTCTATATTTTCCTATAATCGAATCACATCCCAAGAGCCCGTCTCATTATTGTTATTTCTGTGTTGATTATTGTTGTAGTTGATAATTTCAAACCAAAAAACCCCCCATTTGACATTCGTGTCACCCCTTAAGTTGAGTAATGTTTTTATTCGATAATGTCTATTCCTATGACTGATTTGATCATATTGATACTTTTCAATTGATTCTCAAACACGTACCACTCCCTGTGGGATTCAACCCCAACTCATTTAGTTGGGTTATATATTAACTAGCGATCGTTGACACTTAGAATTGGATGAAGTGTCCTTGATACGTCTAATCAATACTAACAACTCTGAGGAAGTCATTACAAACTCGAAAGTAGAAATATCACATCAGCACGAAGAAGTAGTAGGTGATAGCATGGCAATAGTGGAGGTCCCTATGGCAGTGCAAACAGATGAATCACAACTTGGTGCAAATGGAGTCCCCTAACAAAGTGTTACATGACATTATCTCTCATAACATAGGAGAAGATAAGTGTTATGAAACAATAGGCCCAGTTAAAATAGCCAAGACTTTAAAAGAGACAGAGGTGCTTGAGGATGTACTGGATAATGTCTCAAGTGAAGCAGATATGTCTCCTAGATTGATAAAGACTGCCAGAAAAGGGAAGAAGCAAGGTAACAGAGAAAATATTCAACCCATCAGAATTCAGCCAAAGCGGTCCAAATTAGTATCTAGTAAATATGACGGCTTTCATATGGAATATTGGATTAGTGAAGTCTCAACAAGCTTTTCAAAGTGTGCAATTGTTACACAATTATCATAAGTTTTCATTTATTAGATTCTTGGAACCTTTTTAGAATTCTAGACATATTAACAGATATAGAGGAAGATTGAGGATGCCTTTTTCGCTTTCTAATTGTAATGGCAAAATATGGTTTTTTGCAAACCATGATATTGATTGTACAGTGGCGAAAGATACAGAGCAACAACTAACAATTCTCCTAAAACATCATAGCCAGACTGTCAATTATTATGTCATGCTAGTGTATGCTAAATACAGAGCTGATCAAAGAGTGAATCTTTGGGAGGACATCTATCAAGTGGCTGCAGGGATGAATAGCCCATGGATAGTTGGGGGGTGATTTTAATGTGGTTCTAAACACAGAAGAAAAAATATGAGGTTTACTCATGGTAGATGTTGATCATGAAGAGTTTGAATATTGCAAATCAGCTTGTGAATTAACAGAGGTCCAGTTTAAAGGAAGTCCTTTCACTTAGTGGAATGGTAGGTCAGGTAATGATTGTATTTTCGAAAGATTAGACATGATTCTAATTAATCAAGAGATGTAGGGTTGGTTTAATCATGCTGAGGTAGAGCATTTACCAAGAACTGGATTTGATCATGCACCCTTGCTTTTATCTTGTGAAGAAACCATTACTAGACATAGGAAACCTATTAGGTTTCTTAAATTTTGGACTGAAAATTAGTCCTTTAAAGATGTGGTTAGACAGAACTGGACTACCAGTCCATCTCAGAATCCTTATTTAGATTTCAAGGAGAAAATTAAAAGGGCGAAATCAGCTTTGACAAAATGGAGTAGAGATACATATGGTGACATATTTAAGCAATTGATCATTAGAGAAGACATTGTTCGAATCAAGGAGAAACTCTTTGAAGAGATCCCCAATCCTGAAAATAGAGAAGTCTTCCAAAGAGCTCAGGCTGACCTTAATAAATACCTCCATTTTGAAGAGATTTTTTTGCAACAAAAGGCAGGTTATGCCTGGTTTCAAAATGGGGACAGAAATATGAGATTTTTTCACAGTATTGTTAGAGGTAGAAGGAAAAAACTCCAGTTGAATAAAATCCAAAATAGTCGGGGTAATTGGTTAGAGGAGGAAGCATAAATAGCAATAGAAACTGTGGAATTTTATCACAACCCATTTACTCAAGAAAGAGACGCTTCTTCCTTTTCACTACTAAGGCACATTCCTGAACTTATTACATATGAAGAAAATTCAGATCTTTGTAAACTTCCAGAATTAGATGAAGTCAGAAAAGCTATTTTTAATTTAAACGGAGACAGTGCTAGTTGACCAGATGGATTGATGGGAAGACTTTATCAAAGTTGCTGGATATTGTTGGGAATGATATTCTCCGAATGGTTCAGGATTTATTTAGTGGTAATACCCTCGCTAAGTCCATTTCTCATACTAACTTGGTTCTCCTCCTAAGAAGGACCAGGTGCACTCTTTTGCTGACTTGAGACCAATTAGTTTGAGTAATTTTATTAATAAGATATTCTCCAGGATTGTACATGACAGAGTTGAAGCACTTCTTCCCAAATTGATCTCCTATAATCAATTAGGTTTTGTTAAAGGTAGAAGCATTATTGAAAATGTTTTGTTGACTCAAGAAATTATTACTGATATTAGAAAGAGAGGTAAACCTACCAGTGTGGTCATTAAGCTTGACATGGCCAAGATTTATGACAGAGTGTCATGGTTCTTCCTAATGAAACTGTTAAGGAATATGGGCTTTCTTGTGGTCTTTGTTGATATAATTTGGAGGTTATTATCTAATAATTGGTACTCTGTCTTGATCAATGGTCAATCACATGGTTTCTTTCACTCTACTAGAGGACTAAAGCAAGGAGATCCTTTATCCCCTGCTTTATTTATTCTTTCTGCAAAAGTATTAACCTAGGCCCTAAACTCTTTATTTGAGGATGCCCAATATGTAGGGTATGGTTTACCTAAGTGTAGTGCTAATTTGGACCACCTTGAATATGCAGATGACACTATCATATTTGCTTCTGCTAATACGTATTCTTTGAAGAAAATAGTGTCAATTTTGCAGGATTATGAGACTCAATCAGGTCAGAAGGTCAACAAGGAGAAAAGTGCCTTTTATATTCATCAAAATGTAACAGCTGATGTGAGGCATTTTGTGGAGGAATGTATAGGCATTTCCAGAGGTCAGTTTCCTTTGAAATATCTAGGTTGCCCTATCACTCATGCCAGGAAAAGAAAGGAACACTATATCGAACTGATCAAGAGGATGACGGCTACCCTTCAGGCTTGGAAAGGAAATATGCTAGCTTTTGGAGGGACAAAGATATTAATCACTAGTGTTTTACAAAGTATTCCCATTCATTTACTATCACCTATAGTTCCTCTTAATTGTGTTATAAAAGAGCTTCATAGGATTTTTGTCAAATTCTTCTGGAGTAACAAAGCCACTGGTAGAAGTAAACATTGGTCTTCTTCGGAGAAGATTTGTCTATCAAAAGAGGAAGGTGGGTTGGGTTTTAGATCCATGTTTGATGTATCACAAGCTATGTTTGCAAATTTTTGGTGGAAATTTATAACTCAAAACTCTTTATGGTCTAATTTCATGTGGAACAAATATTGCAAGAAACAAATTCCAACACTTGTTCAATGGAGAAGGGGCTCTCAATTGTGGAAGCAAATGTTACAAAATAGGAAATGTATTGAACAACACCTATGGTGGGAACCTAAGGGAGGAACCTCTAATATTTGGTATGACAATTGGACAATGCTTAGTCCATTGTATACACCGTACACAAAAATTCAGACATGTCATGATTTAACTGAGATTAATGTGTTCATGGGAGAAACAGGTTGGGATTATGATTATATGCAGAATCATTTGCTTGATCACATAGTTGGCCATGTTAGACAATATATGAATCACTTTGGGCAATCTGATATGGGGGATAAACCATGGTGGGCTAAGACAAGTTCTGGAATGTTTACTGTGAATAGTGCTTGGGAGATTGTGAGAAAGAAAGTTAAAGTCTCTGACTTCTTTAAGAATATTTGGGTGAAAGGCTTACCTTTAAGATCTCTTTTTTTTTGGATGGAGAGTCTGGACCAACAGGGTTCCAGTTGCTGCAGTCATGGCTCGCTAGAACCCCATCACTTCTCAATTTTGTTATTGTTGTGTTGTACCAGTTAGAGAAACCATCGAGCATTTGTTTCTGAAAGGAGAAATGGCTATCAATGTTTGAGATTATTTTTCAAATGCAGTTGGTATCATTGTTCCAAGGATTTAGGTGAAACAAACTAGGACAAAGTGGTGGAATGCATAGGGAAATGCTAGACAAAAGCTTGTCTTTCAAGCCATTCCCAATATTATTCTATGGTTTTTATGGAACTAAAGGAACACAGTGTTGCATGGAGGTTCTTATCCTAGAGCCAAAGTTATTAGGGACATCAATTATACTATTCATAATCTCATAAAAGTGAAGTTTGATTATACAACAATTCCTTACTCTTAGCCTCAGATGGTAGTTCTCCTTGATGGGTACAGACCAAGTTTTCCGTTTAAACTGGTTAAATGGGTTCCCCCACCTTGTAGTTGGTGGAAATGCAATACAGATGGGGCTTCTAGAGGTAATCCAGGGCCTAATGCTGCTACATTTTGTGTTAGAAATTATGAAGGTGATTTAGTTGGTGCTAAGGGTGTGAAATTAGCAGTCTACAAGTCTGGTAGCTGAGGCACTGGCCATTAAAGAAGGATTGCAATACTGTTGGGAGAATAATTATTTAAACATCATTCTTGAATCTGATTCCCTAGCAATGGTTCAGATTCTTAATGGTGTTTGGGAGATTCCTTGGAGTGTGACAATGGTGGTCAACTCCATCAACAGGATAATGGAGGTGCTATCAGTAAGAGTACAACACTCTTTAAGGGAGGGAAATACTCTTGCCAACTTTTTTGCTAACTTGGTTTTTCATTTTGCAGGTAATTATGAATATAAATCTTTTCAGGAAGTTCCAAGTTCAGGAAAAAGGATAATTAACCTTGACAAGTACAAAACACCATACATGAGAATTCAAAAGACAGGTTCCATAGTATTTTCAAATTAATTAGAGTTGACAGTGTCAATAAGTAGTATGAATGCAAAAGTGAAGTACATCTAAATATTCTATCAATTCAATCTTTGATGTTTGAAATATTTGGTTGGTTAATGTACTATGCACCTGCTGAGAGCTTTGAGGTGTTGCGAATGGTATGAAACTAAACTCAAATATTGAAGTAGTATTTTTCTACTACAGTAGTTGAGTATTCATACAGAGGTAACTTAAATCATACAACAACATAGAATGTCGATAGTCTTGACTTAGATGGTGGTATTAACCTAGTCGGGTTCAATCCATTATAGAAGAGGCTAAAGAAATTCAAGTTGTTGTAGAAGGTTTCAAAGTCACCTTTGGCTATTGAAGGAGAAAGGCTTGATTCATCAGCAAGCAGTTAGTGTAGCTGTACATGAAGTTTGAAAATGACACAAGTAATTCCTTTTCTGCAAGAAACCTCAAAAAGTTAATTTCTCTTTTAAGGATCTTAAATTTGATGGTGATATCAATCTCAGTTGTGGGATTCAATCCATTGAATGATAGATCTAAGAAAGAAGAATCAATTTGAGATGACAAAGTCACCTGATAGAACTCCTGGATGAAAAGCTTAAATCGGCATTGAGATATTCAACGGTGGATCTAGTATCATCGATGAAGAGAAAGCTCCGACCATGAACACCACCATTGAAGCTATTTGATGCTTCAGTTGCCTCTTTGGTTTACTATTTTTAGAAATGTCCATCCTTTTCAACTTTCCTATTTGATTGTCTCTTTTGTTTTTTGTTTAATTTGGGTTGGCCGTATGGGCTGATCCTATTTGTGTACATATCTTATTTTTTCAATAAAGTGGCCCAATGGGTCTTTAATTGGAAAAAAAAATTGTCTTGGTGGGATAAGACGAGTGTCATCACATCCATTTTGGGATTGTGACACCTGTACTCAACAAGAAAAGAACAAGTGCAGTATTAGTACACAACCACAGTGTACCAGTAGGATCATGCGGCCAGCTCCAGAACATGAATGTAAACCGGAAACTACCACATATTATAATCAACACATATCATCAACTTTTATGAAACAACCCAGACTTTCGGTCCTTATCCTGACCTGACATACACATGAAACATATCCCTTATAATCACATACAAGTCATACTTGAGTCCAAATCACCTTTCAAGTAACCCGGACCACTCAAGGATCCAACATACATACATCACATTTTAAAAAGGTAAACCTAGTTCACTCATAGAACCATAAATACATATGTGTGGTTCTCTCAAGAAACCCACACACAAACTGTAAGTGTACCAACGCGATACCCGAGCAAACCAGAGTTAGTATTCATACCAAGCGTGGTACCCGATCCAACAATTAATGTTCTTGTACCGGTGTAGTACTTGAGCCAACTAGCAATCACACACAATCATGTATAACCATAATCACAATGAACAATAACACTTGAAACCACAAGTAAAGTAAATAGATTCATTGCAACAGATTATCAATATGGTGTCATTTCATATGCTCCCTATGTTTTCCCCAACATGCATTACCCAATGTACTATAAAGTAGTAGACATGCATACATACATAACTTCGAAAACATGCAATCATCACCTACCTCGAATCAAAACCTCTTGGAAACTCTAAAGAACCTCAGTTTCCCTTTTTGAAGTGTCTTCTCTTATTCTTGGTCTAAAACAATAAATAAACACAACAATCAATCACAAATTGCCTAATTATACCCGAATTACAGCGAAATCATATCCCTAGGCCAGTTCATGATCATTCCACCCAACCCAAGACTTTTTCCACCATTAAATCAAGTCAAAACTCTACCACAAGAGTAATATCCTAGATTCTAAGGTTTAAGAATCAAATTACAATGAATTAATGAATTATATTAAAACCTCAATAAATTAATACCCGGTTAATAATAATCTCTCTAAGATAATATTTTCCTCTGGTTTTGACTCGGGCTAATAGAAAATATCACTCATTTCGATAATATAATAAGATAATATATTTTCAGAAGACCCCTATATAAATATATGGTCCCATTAATATTATAAATTAATAATTCTTAAAATGTAAAAATATATCTATGACCATTTAGTGAAATGTGATTATATTGTTTTCTATTTTTTGTTAAAATTTAAATTTAGTTGAAGCTCATCTCTAACTTTTCTTATTGTATCCAAAAGTTTCGATGTTGTCTTTTTGAACTGCACCATAAAATTTTAAAGAGTACTATATACGACAAGTGTTTTCTTACGCATAACTGGTTCCAAAGTATTGTATCATCTTCAATTTTATCATCAACATTGATTTTTCTAATGGTATCCACAATTTCTTTTAAGCTCGGGACCTATGAACATGTATCATTTTCACCTATCCAAACATGTTATTAATGTTCATTATTATTCCGGTAACCGAAATCATTAATAATGACCTCAAGTTCATGAATGACATTTCACAAGTGGGTTCTTTCAAATTCTCTGGGATTTCATCTCCGAATGAATTTTGTGTGTTGAAACACTCTTTAAAATAATAAATATTAATTATCGATTAAATAATACCTCTACAAAATAATAATATTTCATGATTTCACCTATATTAATTTAGTGAGTTTTTACTTTACTATGTATAGTAATCAAGAAAAAAAGTCAAAAAATTGTGAAAAAAGATTAATAAAAATCCATTTATAGGGAGAGAGGAGTCACATTACTTTGTCTATATCTTTTATATTATATATATAGATATAAATATAGATATCCATAACTCCTAGGTGAAATTCTCATCTTTATGTTAGTAATACCCACACATTTATTATCCACCATCGAATTCCACACTCATATGATCTTTCCCACATTCTTAAGGGTTAATGTCCTGTTTAAGGCAACCATATATTTACCCTACATAATAGATTAAATAGAGATACGATATGTGGTGAATGACACCTACTTAGTAGTCATTTTATACGTGTAATAATGATGATAATTTTGAGAAAACAATTTTAGGATTAACTTTATCAGATGTTTGTTTGATGTAGTAGCTAATCCTGAAATTATCTTACAAGAGAATTTTAAAAATATACAAGTTTAATAAATATTTACGTCACGCATTGTACTTGGAAAAGAAATTATTGCATATAATAGAGAAAATACATAATTACCCAATGGAACTTATACCCTTTTTTTTAGTAGACACCTTAACTTTACGGGGGTCCTATTACCCCACGAAACCATCCAAAAGCACAATAAATACATCATTTTGACCCGTTTCAAAACCATCAGTGTTGTCACGCAGGTAGGGTACGTCAAGGGATAAAAAAAACAACATCCAACCAATGTTAAAATGCCACGTGGCATTCCCAATTTGAATTAGCTTCTTCATTAAATAGACCCACTCCCACCTTCCCAAAATTCTCCATTGTTAGCCACTGGAGATCTGCAATTTCTCATTTTAATTATTTTTTTTTGTTTAAATCTGTGAAATCAATCTCTTGCATTTGACTATCCTCACGATGTCAAATGCAAGCTTGAATCACATTTATAATGACGAGAACGATCCGATGTTGCATTTTACAATGCGATGCAAACATGGAGACTTGATGCAATTGCAAACTTCGTAGTCTGAGGACAACCCAACTAGAAGATTTTGGTCTTGTCCACGCTTTCGTGTAAGTTCGATACATATTCTTTACTCTTTTTTTTCAATGTTTCAGTAAATGCACTGTGTCATGGCCTATTTTAGGGAAATTCATGCAAGTACTTTAGATGGAGGGATCTTGAGGAGATTGATATGTGATTCAAGTCTTTTATTCCAAGATTGGCGAATAGAATTAAGAAATTGGAAGAAGCATTAAAATTCTATAAATGTAAAGAGAAGAAGATGAAATTGGTGGAGAAGAAAGGTGATCAAGTATGTCATGATAAGCTAATCAAGAAGAAGAAGATGAAATGTAGTATCTTGAATTGGAAGCTTATCATAGTGTTTGTCGCAATGTTTTTTCTTCTGATTTTAGGCATTAATAAGAATGTGAATGCTGGGAAATGTAGTTGTATGCCATTGGAATTGCCTTAGTTATTGTTTGCTGATGTTTGATTGTGTAATACATTGGAAGTTTGTTGTAGTTGTTTTTTTTTTCTGGATTTAGGCAAGCTTATTTGGTTGTGTAATACATTGTTGTTTTCGTTGATGTTTGGTTGTGTAATACATCTATTTCGTTGACCATTTAACAATATACAGAACACTTATATCCTTACTGCCAACTTCCTTTCATACTAGATTAAAAGAGACTAATGAGAATGACAATCATTGTGACAAAATGAGAACTTCATTTCATTCTTACTAAAAGTTTGAAGTTGATACAACTTGATTAAATGTCAAAAAGAAGAGAGTGGCATAAACAAACTTGGCAAAACACAATTGATACCCAATAATGCACCAAAATATAGTTTGGTATCAAGAAAAGTTTAAATAACACAACAATAACCAAACACCAAAAAAAAACAACCCCAAATTCAACTATTTCTTAGTAGTTGAATTACTTTGGTTTTCATTAATAGCAGCAACTGCTGACCTTGTTTGAATTCTTTTTTCACCCCTCATTTGTTCAAGTTTATTACTCGCAATGGCTGATTTTCCCTTCCATTTCACTCCAAAACGTGGTTGATAGCCAATATCTCTAGTAACTTCATCAGACCTCCTTGGAACTCTTGTACCAATGTCAACAACCTCACTACTTGGCATTCCAGGCTATATAAATAAAACACAAAGGTTAGTAAAAGTATATGAAAATTAAAAGTCGCTAATCTAATCAATAATTTGGGGTTGTACTTACATTAACAGTTGTAAAACCATCATCACCAACCAATACTCCAAATCCTACCATTCTTGGCCTTTTAAAAGGTCTTAATGATTGTCCATCACTAGTGCCTTCATTCTCATGATTTTCTTGAGGCATACCTATTCCTCTGCCTCTTCCTCTATTCGTGCCTTTATTCACTTGGTTTTGTTGAGGCATCTCTCTTCCATTGCCTGTGTTTTCATTTTCTTGTCTTCCTTGAGGCATTCTCCTTCTCTGCCTCTTCCTTGAGACATTGCTTGGGTGTTCTCCTGGCTTCCATGAGTACTTTGGCCTTTCCTCTTCCTCTAGCATTATCATTATTTGTTCTGGCCTGGTTATTATAATACAACATATTAGCATATATTCGACTAAATATTAATGACAATTGATACATTTACTTGTGGTTGAGTAGAAGTTGTTGCAGTTTGAGTTGGAATAGTTGGAGGAATAGGACATCCTCTTTTATCTCCCTTTGTATGACAATTGCTACAAGTCCTAACAGCTCCATATTTGCTAAGCTTATCAGTTCTCTTTGTTTCATTTGCCTCTTTCCTTCTCGCTTTACTTGGCTTTCCAGGCAACTGTTTAACTACTAGTAGTTGAATTGTTGGATTATCAAATGGTGGCCACATATTCATATTGTTCATTGGCTAGATAACATATTCATATGTCCTCAGGTAGGTTTTCTTGTTATAAATGCTGGCCACATAATGAATTGGTTCATATTGCTTGTAGTGTAGGGCGGAAACACCATGAGGACAAGGTATGCCCTTTAAGCTGTCAAGCTCTGCAACTACAAGTGCGTCTAACAACGTCTAAACAGTGCGTAAAACCTTTGTCTACAACTTCAAAACCCCTTTCTTCATTCCATGATAAGTTACACTTCATTGACTTATTAGTGTTTTGTTGTAAAATCTTGAAAGCCATGGGAGAAATATCAGTGACCCATGTGTTTGAGAACTCTCTTAATTGACCAATTCTTTTCATCATCTTTATCCTAATCTCTTCCAGCATTGTAATGATTGTCTTGTATCTTGTAGACAATACCCATGCATAGAAGATCTCTGCCTTATTGTTATCAATTGAGTCACATTTGCTATGTTCTTTGAATTATCTTTTGCACCACCTTTCTACATTGTAGTGCAAAAGACCATCCAAGCAGTCCCTTCCCAATTTCTTCATAGACTTTATGTAGTCCCCTTAATTTAGCTTCAAATGTAGATTTTGCAATCTTGCAGAAAACATTTCTTCTCTTTATTCCCTTCCAATTTTTGCATCAATTTGCAAGGACATGTCTAGTACACATTCTTTGTTCAGCAAGTGGTAATAAATCTGTCACTGCAATTTCCAGTCTGTATTAAAGAAAGAAAATAAACATATAAAAGAGTTAATGTGAATCAAAAAGTATATATAATATAAGATGAATGTGTATCAATAACCAAGGACATACCTTTTGCATATCAGTAATCAGGGTAAGTTCTTGTCTTTCTCCAATATCAAGATCATTCTTCACTAGAGTCAAAAACCATGTCCAAGTAAATTTATTCTCAACCTCAACTACTGCCCAAACAATGGGAAACATATGGTTATTTCCATCTTTGCCAACTGCCACCAATAACTGACCTCTGCACACTCCTTTGAGAAAACATCCATCTAGGCCAATGCATCTCATTGTACCTCCAAAGAAAACTTTCTTTTAAGCATGAAAGCACACATAAAATCCTTCAAAGATTTTGTGCCCAATTTCAACAGTTTCTCCAACTTTAATAATACAAGTGCTACCTGAATTTGTTCTCAAAATATCATCTCTGTAATAAAAAATTCTACCATACTCAACAGTATGATCACCCATAATCTCTTGTAACACTCTAGTTCTAGCTCTTCTCATTGTTGTCTTTTCAATATGAATATCCAATTCTTTTCTAATAAGCTCTTGCAACTTGATAATTCTGATGTTTGGCTGCTCAGTTATTCTATCCTTGTATCTAATGGCTAGAAACCTTGAATTGCACAAATAGTTAAAATTTGAAGACACACAAATATAGATAGGGTTGTAGTTTTTAACCACAAAATCTTTAGTTTGGCTATCCAAACTTGCAACAAATAACCAAGGACAACCCTTTTTGTAGCACCTAACTCTGACTCTTCCATGCTCATTCACATATTTCTCAATTTGAATTTTTTCTTGAACTACATATTTGGTTATAGCTTCCCTAAATTCTCTTACATTTGCAAACACCAAACCTAATTCCCAAACAATCTTCTCAGAAGTTGGATAAAAATTAACTCTGTTTTTTTTCTTCTTTCTAACAATTTGATCAACCTCCTCACCATCTCCCCAACCTGTTTCTTCTTCTAATTAAAAAAGCTAGGAGCTTCATCACTTGGATAGTAAGGTTCATCACCCCTAACTTACCTAATAAGCTATCGTTACTGCCAACATTTGTTTCATCATATCCTATATCTGGGCCCTTTTCAATAGTATGAATCTGTTATGTAGTTGTGCCTCTAGTTCTCCTGTTTGACCTATTGAAATGCCTTCTCGAAGCCCTGAAATCCCTATACTCTTCATGAATATCACTATCTAAACTCTCTTCACTACTATCCACTTCAGAACTCTCGTCTGATTCATCATCTGATTCATCATGATGAACTTTCTACACTTAGATTGGAAGGTTCAATAGTAGGATTAGAAGGCTTATAAGAAGTGTAGAAAGGTTCAACAGTAGGATTAGAAGGCTTATAAGAAGTGTGGGAAGGTTCAACAGTAGGATTAGAAGGCTTATAAGAAGTGTGGGAAGGTTCAACAGTAGGATTAGAAGGCTGATAAAAAGTGTTGGAAGGTTCGCCAAGAGGATTAGAAGGCTGGGATGAAGGGTTGAAATGTTCAGAAGGAGGACTAGAAGGTTCAGTAGGATGATTTGAAGATCCAAAATTAAGGTTAGGAGACTCAACTTCATTAAAAGATGTAAAAGATTCCCCACCTACACCACTGTCCATCACATGGGGACATAATCCAAAGCCAATCGAGCAATTTTTGGCTCATTGACCTCATGACACACATAAACATCCATTCTATCCCCATTTTTAAACATAGAGGAAATGTCACAAATAACCTTATCACTTTTAACTTCAACCAAAAAGCCATTGATTGGAGATCTAATCAAAAAGGAATAATCTGTTGTATATCCTAAGTCCTTTAGGTAGCCTTTCAGTTCAAAATAAGACATTCTATCGGTGTCTACCTCCAAGAATTCAGTCACAGACCCACCAACATAATCAGATAGGGGACCAAACACAATTTCCCCCCATGATACCATCTCAAGTTAAGAACAAATGACATTGTAAGAAATTCTGAAAACACAGTTACAAACAGATCTCAGAAACATTGAATCAATGAAAGTTACAACAATATTCAATAACAACAACTCAACAACAACAATATTCAACAAAAACAACCCAATTAAGAAATACACATCAACTAACATAGACCAACTTCCCAATAATACAGATGAGTAATATACACAACAACAACAACATGACAACAAACAAAATACGCATCAAACAATGTAAAATAAACTAACGACTAATCACTAAAATATTCACTTACAATGTAAAATAAACTTTTTTTTCAAAGATTTTTCAAATCACTAACCTATGAGCCTTCACTTCTTCGTTCCGACACCATTATTCAACAAAATTCAACCAGCGATGTTACCAACTAGTTTATGTTCTCCTGTATTCAGATTAGCAAACCAGAAATAATAAAAGATGAAACGAAAAACACAAAGAACTATCCGAGTCCACATAGCCCACTGTGTGTCCTTAAGAAATTTAATCCCCTCAAGTACCCGAGGTTGCAGATTAATTCCTCCCAAGATAAAATGGATTAACCATTAAAGAAGTAGCAGTACCTCAAACTTTGATAATTTCAACGAACTCAAAATGACAGCAACAAATCACACACAGATACGATCGATCGATTTTGTTTTGTAAGAAATGTATGCAAAAGAAGGGAAGAATTCAATGCAGAAAAATGAGAGAAATCATCTTTATTTATAGCCAACAAAGGGTAAAGGTCACAACTCTTAGGAAAGAAGACAACCTTTCATAAAGGTCACAACAATTTGGAAAAGGCACAACCTTTCAAATGGTCACAACCCTTTAGAAAGGACACAACTTTTCATAAAGGTCACAACCCTTTGGCAAAGTCACAACCCTTCAGGAGAGTCATAACCCTTTATTTCCTGTTCACATCTTTAAAACCCAACAATCCCCCACATGAATAAGGAATGACTATTGTTAAAATATATACATGAAAAACTGTGTGATTCGTAAGTAAGGATTGATTACATTTGGATAAGTGGGTTTCCCTTTGAACTTTCCATAGTAAACATATATCGAATATACTCGGTCAATCGGTAGATTTGATATCTTTGAACTGTCGAGCTTTGGTGTATACCTAAACAAGATAAGTCACACAATCAACCCTTGAACTATTTTTTGTTCTCATTGTTTTGTTCGTTTCAGCCATGAACACGTCTTAGTTTATAAGTGCGTAGAGAACTGGCCTTATCAGATTCTCCTTGAAGCGGCTTACACTTCACACTTACATAGGTGATTTCTAAATATGTTATCTCGTAGATACATTATTTGATATACCCTGTATCAAACTTAGAAACCATTAAAAAGTCTTAATGCCTTTATCCTTGTTACTGAACATTGACTTATCATGAGAATATACCATAAAAAAAAATTTGACAATGTTGAATCAATGCCTTTGTTTGATCTCCTTGAACCTAGATATTGGGATCTCCAGTCTTCTAGGTAGAGTTACCGCCACAATGACTTTTCCTCGGCCTCATAGTCCGATTCTCTTTGATAATCTGTCAACTCCCTCTCTAGGTAGGCCTTTTGTAAGTGGATTCGACACATTATCCTTTGACTTTACATAGTAAATTATGATAAATCCACTAGAGAGTAGTTCTCTAACGATATTATGTCTACGTCATATATGACAAGACTTTCCGTTATATATCATGCTTCATACCCTACCTATTGCAAATTATCTCTTACAGTGTATGCATACCAGAGCTAAAAGGTTTGGGCCAAAAAACTTTCAAGAAATTTTGGAGTCATTCAACTTCTTCACCAGTCTTATTTGGAGTGATAAACTCAGATTTCATAGTAGAGCGAGCGATACATTTCTGTTTGGAATATTTTCAAGAGACTGCTCCTCAACTAAGAGTAAATACATATCCACTCGTGGATTTTACTTCATTTGACATGGTGATTCAATTTGCATCACTATATTCTTCTAATAATGTTGAATATTAGTTATAATGCAAAGAAACATTTTTTTTATGTATGTTTTAAATACTCCAAAACTCTTTTCATTGTCATCCAATGAGTTTGATTGAGATTACTCATGAAACGACTCAGTTTACTAATAGCACATGCGATATCTAATCGCGTACACTTCATGATACATCATACTTTTCAATACTCTAGCACAAGCCAATTGTGAGTCACTTTTGCCTTCATTCTTTTGAAGTACAAATCTCACATTTATTGGAGTCTTGACAATATTGAAATCCAAATGCTTGAACTTATCAAGTACCTTTTCAATCACATCAGTAACTTCAATGTCTTTCATAACGAAGTTACTTTCTAGCATATGCTTAGTAGCATTCATGTCAGAAATGTCTCTTTTGATCATCAACATGTCATCAACATAAAAAAAACAATGACCTTGTGATTTGGAGTGTCTTTAATGTAAAAATAATGATCACATTCATTAATCTTGAATTCATTTGCCAACATAGTTTGGTCAAACTTCGCATGTCATTATTTGAGCTCTTGTTTTTAGTCCACAAAGTGACTTAACAAGTTTACCGACTTTCTTTTCTTTACCAGGAACCACAAAGCCCTCGGGTTGTTCCATGTAAATTTCTTCCTCCAATTTTCTATTTAAAAAAAATATATTTTCACATCCATTTTGACAAATTTGAAGGCCATATACCGCAACTAGCGCAATTAACATCTGAATTGATGTAATCCTAGTTAGTGGCTATTATGTGTCAAAATAATCAAGGCTTTCTTATTGTCTAAAGCCTATGACAACAAGTCTTACTTTGTATTTTCCAATAGTTTCATCAACTTTCTTTTCCTTTTGTAGATCCTCTTTTAACCCAAAAGTTTATTTCTTGGAGGAAAATCAACCAACTCTCAAGTGTGGTTGCTCAATATTGAATCTATCCTTCTATTGACAACATCTTTTCAAAAAGGATGAGTCCACAGAAGACATATCTTCTTCGACTATATGGACTCATTTTCAAGAAGAAATGTTACAAAATTAAACCCGGAGGATGTAATTTGTCCATTGACATTTACTACGCCTCTGAATCTCTTTATTAAGTACATTCTCCTTTAGTTCTTTCCAAGGTCGTTTAGACCCTTCACTTGACTATCCGATGGTTCGGACTTATGAACCATAAATCAACATATTTTACTCATTGTAGCATATCCAATGAACATAAATCCACAGTCTTAGGTCCTATTTTGATCCGTTTGGGAATAGTTCCCTCATTTACACATTTCTCATATGGAATAGACTATATTGGAAATTGTTAGATCACTGTCTTTCAAGATTTATTGCTTGTATATACTTTAAGGAATGACAAACAATTCTCTATCATGATACAACAAAGCCTGAACAAACACAACGTTTTGTTGCTCCCTTTCTTAACAATTTTTTTTGTTACTCCCTTTACTAATAAACAAAACTTTTTGTTTCTCTTTTTCTAAACAAACAAACTTTTTGTTGTTCTCTTTTGCTATAATGATAGCACCCCCCACAAATCTTGTGGTAAACCTGAACTTATAAGTAGGACATTCAACATTTCCTTTAAAGTTCGTTTTTTTTTGTCAACAATTTCATTAGATTGAGGTGAGTATGTGCAATAATTTGATGGATTATTCCATTATCCAAACATATTTCTGCAAAAGAAGATTTATATTCTCCATATCTACCACTTCTAATCATAACAATCTTTTTATCCAACTGATTTTCAACTTCAGTTTTATATTTCCTATATGTTTCTATTGTTTCATCCTTATTATTCAGCAAATAGACATAACAATATTTAGTGCAATTATCAATAAAATTTATGAAACACTTTTCCCACCATGAGATGGTGTTGACTTCATATCACAAATGTCAGTGTAAATCAATTCTAAGGGATTAAAATTCCTTTCAACAACACATACTTCACATTTTGATTTATTGCACTAGAAGTTAGGCAAAACTTCTAAGTTGATCAGTTTTTTCAAGGTTTTGTAATTGACATGTCCCAAATGTTCATGTAACAAACAATTTGATTCAAGCAAGTAAGAACAAACATAAATACTTGGTTGAAATGACCTTCCGTGAGGTAACCTTTTTCTACAAATAATATATTTTATTCTTTACTTTTTATAACTTTGTCAAATACAAAAACAATTTTAGAGTCAACACCTTGCCAGATGTCCTTTTTAGGAGGACATTTCCATAACATTCAATTTGTTATAGAATTACCCATGATCATAGTCTCATCGGTCCAATAAGGGCAATATGACCCACATGTTTGTTTTACAACACAACCATAACATATCACTTTTCACCAATATTCTTGCCAAGGTCGGGCCCCTAAACTGACTTTCAAAGTTCCTGACTCTTACCACTACACTCATCAATATAGTTCCCCCGTCGAAGTTGAGAAAACCACTAAGGATGAGGAAAATGAAGAAATTGCAAGGAAAATGAGGAGTTTAGAGTAAAACATAAGGAATATGCAAGGTCTGGGAGGACACAAAAGTGTCTCATTTAAGGACTTGTGCATGTTTCCAGATGTCCACTTGCCTATAGGGTTCAAAACTCCAAAGTTTGATAAGTATAATGGTCATGGCGACCCAGTGGCTCATTTGAAAAGATTTTGTAATCAGCTAAGGGGAGCCGGAGGAAAAGAAGAACTTCTTATGGCTTACTTTAGGGAGAGTCTAACAGGTGTAGCCTCAGAATGGTTCATCGATCAGGATATTTCTCGTTGGCAGGTCTGGGATGAATTGGCGCAAGATTTTGTCGAGCAATTCCAATACAATATCGATATCGTTCCAGATCGCAATTCCCTAGCTTATATGAAAAAAAAGTCATCTAAAAACTTTAGGGAATATGCCATAAGATGGGGGGAGCAAGCGGCTAGAGTCAAACTGCCGATGAAAGATTATGAATTAATTGATGTTTTTCTCTAAGCTCAAGAGTCTGACTACTTTCATTACCTTCTCGCCGCAATGGGAAAGCCTTTCGCCGAAGCAATTAAGATTGGAGAAATGGTAGAGAACGGCATAAAATCGGGTAAAATTGTAAGTCAGGCAGCCATTAGAGCTACAACACAAGCAATACAGAGCAGGTCCGGTAATTTTGTAAATCAAAAAAAGAAGGAGGAAGGGTCCATGATGGCATCTGGATCGAGAGGTGTTCAAATGGGCATGAACCACCCTTATGTTCAAGTCCAACAAGAACAATCTCATTCTCCTCAGCATTATTACCCATCCCAATATGCAGTTCTCAACACTCAGGCATATGTCTGACCTCCTCAGCGCCAACAATGGCGGGCACCAGCCCCACAAGGTTCTCGCCCCCAACAACAAAATTTTCAGGCGCCATATAATCCACGTCCTCGGACCGATTATACAAGAGATCAAGGTCGGAAATAAAACTTCACCCCAATCGGGGAGTCATATACGAGTTTGTTGCGGAAATTAATACAATTGAGATTGGTTGAACCTGTCAATCCCTATGTTGTCAATCCGAATGCAAGAGGATTTGATCCAACTGTTATATGTGAGTATCACGCTAACACTCCAGGTCATAGACAGAGAATTGTTGGACTCTAAAAAGAGTCATTGTGAAGTTAATCAAGGATAAGGTAATCGAGATATACAATAAGGAGGCACCAAATGTCACCAATAACCCACTCCCTACTCACAATAATGAGCATGTTGTGGGGATGGTAGGCATTTATGAAGTTTGCGAGCAAACATGTAGAACTAAGATGAAAAGCAGGGATTCAAATGAAGAGTCGAGTATGGTTTTTGAACCTATACAAAAGGCACCGATAATTGTGAATGGTGCAAGTTCAAATTTTGGAGACTCGAGGAAACTAGTGTTGTATGTCCCTGGAGCTATAAAAAGAATAGAAGTACTGTTGAATGGACCAAAATTATACATTCCTGGTAAGCTTTCAACATTTGGTCAAAATCAAGAAAGTGTGAAAGAGCCAGTTGTGATACAAATTGCAACACAACTTTCGATGACAAACACTAAGACCGTTCCATGGAACTACAACAAAGTCATTGTTACCCACAAGGGAAAGGAGATTGTTGAAGAAACAAATGAAACAAGAGGATTAACTCGTTCCAGAAGGTGTTATGCTCCGGAAGAATTAAGGAGAGACAAACAAGCCAAAGAAAATCAGTTGTTGGTTAAAAAGCCTGTCACTGAGGAGGAGCTATCTCGGCGAGCCGCCCTTTGGTATCTTCCATTGCCCTTTTGCCTTAGTACTCAACATCCTCAAGGTCTATAACTTTGGATGAGCTATCTTGGGTTCGCGGAATCACTCGACGATCTGCAGATTGCTCCTTTCCATCACCAACTTGGTTATTTCCTTCCTGGCTTGGCACACCTGAACTTTAGGTGGTCTGATGAGCCACTCGGCGACACGTCGAATGCTCTTGGCGATCCTGAGGCTCGCCTTTCTTCATTTCTTCAGCCTGGTTTGTTCCTTTTTGCTTGTTAGTGTCTTTGCTTTGTTCCTCAATCCATATTCCTGAAAACCAAGGATTTAACATTAGTTATTGGCACAAAATAAGCATTTGGGGACGCTAAATCTATGTAAATAAAGCCCTAAATTAGTCCAAATCTCGGATAGATCAACAACTCCAACTTAAACTTTTGCTTGTGCTAAAGTAAAACTCAAGTTCAGCAGCTCAAAAAGGATGTTTCAAACAGTGCTACAAAAGACTCAATCATGGTTGCATACAACAAGACTCAACTTACTCATGCAAGGATCAATTGTGCACTCAAAGATTCAAGTTGTGACTTGATATTTTGCGTAATCAACGACACAACTTCCAGTACGAGTGTCTACGATCGTGCAATAGTATAGTAACCCAACCAAGGGTTGGGGTCGTGTCCCAAGGGAGTAGTTTCTAGAATTAATAGAAAAATAAAATTAAGTTCTAATTAGTCGTAGCTAAAGACATTAACGATGAAAAAAATTGTAAATCAAAGAGAGGGACACAAAAGTGTCAAATAACAATTTGGGGGTTTTGTCACAAGTATAGCAAAAAGAACAAAAAAAACAAGAAAATCAAGTATGGGGAAGAGTTCTTGGGTGTGACCGCAATACAAGTTGAGATACATAGTTGGGTACATGATTTCGATAGGAAATTTGCAAGATAATAGTGACTAGGCTAAGCTATAGATGGAAATAAGTTCCCTCTCGGGCCACTTACCCCATTTCAAATGTGTTCCTCTCGGATACCCATTTGCCGCATGGAGGCCAGCCTACGCCTTACCCCACTCACTCTCTCGAGCTGAGTGTTAGAACATGGGACTAGGGCTTACCCTCGTGGGATGAACCTCATGTCGACCCACTTCTTAGGCCATCAGTCTAGTGGTTTTGGTTTCGCGACCTCCATCTCGGGCAAGCCGAAAACACATGGGTGACTTTGTATTTACAACTACAAACCTATTAAATTAAACCACAACCACTAGGTGAAATCACCATTAAACTACATCTAACCTATCAGCAAGCAAGACCCAACAATAATAACAACACATATTTGCTAAATCACACCCTAAGAATGGAGGTTTATAGCCACAAATCAAGAGATATAAATTTATACCTTCAATGATGTTGAAATCAAATGGGTATAGAGAAATAAGTCTTGATTTGACCAAATAAAGAAGAATCCAAGAGACCCACTTCCAAATTGGAAGAGATGAAACCCTCTTTTTCTTCAAGTTTCCAAAACCCTCTCCAAACTTGAGAGTAAAATAAAAAGTACTAAAAATTATATTAAGAATCTGATATTGTCTAATAATACTACAAATTCTGATACTAAGCTATAATTCTCAATGAGTATTTATAGTTTCCAAAAATTTGTGTTGCGGCGGATCATTCGGCAACATTAGTCGGAATCGCCGATCAACTCGGCGATTTGCCCTTTGGTGTAGTTCATCGCCGTCTTGCACCATCCTTCGGCATCGTAGTGCTCTGGGTCATTGGGAGACATAGTACTGCTTCGCGGAACTCCTCGGTGATGCGCCGACTAATCTCTTTTTCCGCCGACTTGATACTTTCCTTCAGGGCTCAGCACACTGGAACAAAAGGTGAAGTGGGACCCTTCGGGGATTCGCCAAGTGGACTCGGCGATCCTCATGCCTTTCTTTTCTTGTTCTATTCAGCCTTTTTGTTCTTCTTTTGCGAAGTAGTGTCCATGCTTTCCTTCAAACTTCAAATACCTGAAACTTAAGGGTTTCATTAGATATTGAGATAAAATAAGCATTTGAGGACACAATTTCTATTAAAATATAGCCCTAAATGAGTCCAATTTGTGGACTCATCAACACCCCCAACTTAAATTCTTGCTTGTCCTCAAGCAAACTCAAGTTCAGTTGTTCAAAAAGGGTGTCTCAAATAGTGCTACACAAGACTCAATCATGAATGTACACAACAAGACTTAAAACTACTTATGCAAAGATCAATTGTGTACTCATAGATTCAAGTTGTGACACACCATTACCAAAGATTCTCATGCTCGCAATACTTGCTACTTGTGCAAGTTCAAGCTCAACAAAAAGTATCTAAATGCCCTCACATAGAGAATGATTCCATATTCAAACATAGAGGTTAATCAATTCAAGATCAGGAATCAGATGCAACGCTCACACTCAAAAAGTGGAACACAATGCATGTTTTCACCTATAAGTTTGCCCTTATTTTCCAATCGACTTTCGATTTGGCTTACTCAAGATAAAAAAGGTCTTTTCAAGGCTTGTAATGGGGCCGAGTGCAAAGGTATGGTCATTTAGGCTCAGTGAATTCTTTATCCTCATGAGGTGTGGTGTTCTCAAAACGTCCTTTTTCTTTCCCTTGTCACTTTTTCTTCTAGTGCTTCTAAGTCATCCTTTTATTCTCTCTCCATGTATTTCTTGGAAACCGAATTCCTTTTTGCACTTTTTATTCCACAATATATATATATATATATATATTATTTATTTTTTTTATTTTTTTTAAGGGTTTCCATTTTGTTTTGCAATACCATGGGTTAAGGGAGACTTTTCTTGCACTTCTTGACTTCTCCTTTTCCTTTTCACCATACCCCCAACTTAGGTTTATTCACTAAACCACAAATCAAGAGGCTTATAGGTAGTGGGTCAAGTAAGGTCATCAAAATTCTTCCAAACAAAGGTAAGGCTCAAGGGGTGTTCAAAAGAGTTACACACACTCACGGGTAGGCCACAAAAGAGGTATATGTCAAATTTGGCTCACACTCTTTAAAGTTGCCTAAGATCATATCAAGAGCACACCTTTCTAAATCAATCAGACTAACGGGGTGAATTCTAGGTTTATTCATGCTTGGTTCAAAGTAAGCTAGTCACAGAAGGCATCGATACTTAAGCTAAACAAGACTACACACTTTCGCTAGAGTGCAATGGTCATTACAAGAGAATCAATTTTGATAAATGGCTAATCACAACAAGATGCAAAGAGTTAACATATTGTCTATGCAACTTCATTTGGTCTCGTTATAGCCGCACATTCATGTTTGTTCAATTGAGAGCACTATTCAAGTCACCAGTATTGATCGAAACTGAGACTTAAATTTTGCAAAACAAAAGCCACTTTCAATGTATGAGAGGTGGCAAAAAATTTCGAAAAATTTTAAAATTTTCTGAAACGGTCAAAATCATTTTTGTAATTTTAAAACAAAAAATGAGCCATGAGTTTAAAACAAAAAGGAGCCATGAGCTCAATCATCCACAGAAAGCAGTATTTAATATAATTAAAAATAGACAGCCCAGTTGTACACAAAAACACAAATATCCATAATAAGCAAACAAGGTGGGCCTCACCCCATCACAAATAAATGCAATTTGTCCTCAAATGTAAATGATGAATATCCAACAGTGAGAATAAAAAAAGATAGAGAGAGAGGTAAAGAGGGGATCCTAGCTAAGTAGTCGCTCTATCTGGGCATCAGTGCCCGTAGTGGCTTCCAGAAGGACCAGCTCCACTGGATCCAGCAACAGAAGTTTTTGCCAAGGAGGCTTGCACAACAGCGTCTATCATGATTTCTTCGGTCTCAACTATGTCGTCTACTGCAGCTCCCTCAACCATCTATTCGTCAGTCTCTTCCTCTGAGTCAAGATCGGCTATCTGTTTTGCTCCGTCTCCATGTTCAATGGTGGTATGAGGCATCTCAGGCACATTTGGAATCTCCATTGTTCCAAAGATCATGGACACATCGGTGGATTAAGGTAGTCCACATCTCTCCTCAGATCTACAATAGCGGCCTTTAAGCCTGTCACCTTTTCTGTGGCTCCTTGGTCACACTCACACATGGCTATCCTGGCTGCCAGAGCATCAATAGTTGTGCTCAATGGTGTCAGAACATCATCGAGGGCATCCTGTATCGTTCCTAGAATGGAGTTTTCTATGTTGGCAGCTCAGAAATCAGCATATTGAGCAAGCTGTCCCATCCGGACCAAGGATGTCTGAGTGATTGGTTCAGAGGATGCAACCGCAGCAGTGGGTATGTGTGATACCATAGAAGCAGAGAGACCTGGAGTTTTTGAATGAGAAGAAGGAGAGGGTATACGTGAAGACCTAGGGGCCGGAGTGGGCGAAGATTCCTCCGCAAGTGTGGATCCAATGGCCACAACTTCATTCTGTTTCTTTCCCGCTTGGCCATTAAGATATCGACTTCGATCTTTTGGCTATTAGTGGAGGCGGTGGCAGCCAATTCCACATCCTTCTTTGCATCTCTAGGCACCTGAGCTATTTTGCACAATTCCTTGATCAATATTGGGAAATAAAGAGAGGTCTGTCTCTTATTTGCACGCATATGGATCTTTGAAGAGATGATTTCTCTCAGGTTTATCCGTGTTTCCTATATGATGCAACCCAGGCAAGCTGCCTTGGCAAGGTGAAGAACCGACTCATTCTGGGATGGCATGATTGTGCTGCTGATGAACCCGAACCAGTATCATACAGATATGTTCAGAATTTTTTTTTAATCGAAACTCCTTCTGCTAGCCATTTCGGAGCCTTATCATCTGAGATCAGCGGATCTAACCACCTTTTCATCTCGTCCAGCTTCTTTGTTCTGATTAAGTGCTGGCAGTGATCATTAATCTTATCAGACATACCTAAAGCTTTGTTGATAGCTTCACTGTCACAAGCTACCTTTTTTCCTCTAACGACCACGTAGTTAACTGCTTTGAAGGATGACACCAACCTCTTCCGTTGAGGTACCAATGCACTGTATGCATTGTAGAACTCTCTAACCCAGCTTGGTATGTAAAAGCCACAGGGTTTGGTGAATATTTGAAATTTGTTATATCTCAGGCATTCTATTATCTCGGGATACTTATCGATCACCCCATCAATGGAGAGCCATTTTTCCTAAATGATCGTTCTCATCCCCTCAGACTTTAGTCTGTTTGTTGATTTAGGTGGGGGGCCTTTACTGGAGGTGCCATTACTATTGCCTGCTCTGAAATTGGAGGAGTCTGAGTGGTGGATCGAGGATTTCTGATCCGAGATGGGTCATTCATTTGTTTAGATCGTAACTCATTCCTTTGTGCCTCCATCAATTCATCTTCATCAAAACCCATGCTCTCAATATCATATGTTGTTGGGTCATTGGTGTAAAAACTAGTACTGTCAGAACTTGCATCTGATAGCTCAACAGTTTTGTCTTTGCCTTTGCCTTTTCCACCAGTTGTGGAAATTTTTGTGGCCTTATGCATGGATGCAGCTGCTTCCTCATTGATTATGATCCCTTTTCCTCTGCGTCGGGGTTAGGGCTGGCAAGGGGACGAGGATGGGGACTCGGGGACAGGACGAAGGGGACGGGACAGGACAAGGGACGACATGGCCGAGATTCGGAGGGACCGGGATTTGGGGGATAAAAATTTGTCCCATCCCGTCCCACTATATATATGGGATGGGATGGGGTTTGGCAGGACGGGATGGGATGGGACGTGGGATTTTTATTTTTTTATATGTTTATTTATTTGTATTGAAATTATATGTTATTGAATAATATTTTTAGTTTATTTAGTTTTCAATAACTTTTTTAGCTAATAAAACATGCTTAAGTTTTCAAATTTCAAATTTCAAATTTGAGAAGTTCAAATTTGTATTTTAAATATTTTAAAAGAATTTAACAAGAAATAGTGATGTAGTCTTTTGTTTTGATTTAATACCAAAAACAATAAAATATTAGAAGTTACAATTTACAAATATTAGTGGAATTATTATTTTAAAATTAAAATTAAAATGCAAGACAATAGTTATATAAAAAAAGACTTGAATAAAGCCTTCAAATTTATTCAATAAAATCTAATTGCAACTTAGAACTTAGAAGTTACAATTTACAAATATTAGTGGAGTAACTAATCTA